>JAQBSW010002292.1:0-47500 GCA_029291075.1 Eudiplozoon nipponicum
AAAGTCATAATTAATTTGAAAGTTGGCGCAGTCTGCTGATGAAACGTCAGATTTTACTCACAATATATTTATATATGTATATATCAAATTAAAAATTTATTTTTTGCTTTCAGACAAAACTTTGGAGCAAAAACTTTTTGAAATTGGCAAAAGTGAAAGACTGAAATGCTTTCCTATTTTCCGTTAATAAATTTTCAGAAATATTTAAAAAGAACAACCACATTTATCAACCTACCTCATGATTTTTCTTAAAATATTTTGTGCGTAAATTGTTAAGCACGATTGAGTTTGTTAGCAATCAAAATGAATTCGTGATATTTATACTCTGAATTTTGGCAGGTGTTTAAATTGTGGACAAGGTCAAGAGGTGTGTACTGTAGCCTTATAATCGTCATATAGACAAAATTATTTAGCAAGTACCAATCGTGCTATTTTTAATTGATATATAAAAATGAACCAGAAAATTGAAATAATTGGTTACTTGAACCCACGTTGCACGTGAGCACTTAGGTAAAAATGTTGTACCTAAACAGTTTCAAATTTGTAAACTGAAATCTCAATTGCAAAAATTATTTTTTGTTAAAGAGAACTGCCGAAATAACAAATTTGAAGTTTACAGTTAGTGCATTTGCACTAAACATTATTTAAATACAAATGGTTCTAATTATTTAAAACAAATAAACCATAATTTTTCTATACAAAAAAGTCTGAGAAGGGACAGTTAATCAAACCTTTTATCTCTTCTTTTCCTATAAATTAAAGAATAATTCGATTGTTAAAAAATTGATTGAAGTCGCATTTACTAAAAAGTACGCAAAATATAATGATAAAAATTTAATATTCTACTTCGATAATGCTGAATATAAATAAATATATTTTTCTTAAAATTAGAAACCACATTTAATAACAAAGTGAATAATGGACGTTTACTTTGACAATTCTAATCTGCACTATGCAATCTCTTATTTATGTACATCATTGGTTTTTATTTGATTATGAAGTTGGCAACCAGTTTGATTACTTCTATTTTTTTAGTAGAGCTGATTTTTAAGCGTACATTTTCATGTATGTTTCGAGGATGATGAGTTCCTAATAAGAAAGAAACCGGTCTACTGGATGAATTGCGTTTTCTACGTTACAAAATTCTGAAATTATCTATACAGGTATGTACACAATGGAAGACGTGTTGATATCGAGCTTGAGACGAATATAAGAAAGAAAATGATCTTTATCTGATAATGTTTTTTTCCTTTTGCGCTTAGACGGGGTACTAGGCATAGATTAATATTGTGTGAAAAAATTAGTTTATATATACATTTTAAACAGTAAAAATCCAGATTCATCGCCGAAATATGAATTATCCGGGTTCGATTTGCATATTACGAAGTTGCTGTTGTATTGCCAGATTCATAAATTTTGTCAAAACTCAGGAATCTCCAGTAAAGTTAATAGCTATGGTCTTCAGAATTTGCAGTATTTTCCTGGTCATTCAAATATATTCCGATATTTAATTAGAATTATGAAGAAATAGGTATACAACTATTTAATAATACCGTCTAATGATGACATCAAATTTCATTAACCCAAGGTAATTGCATTTTTCCCCCTGGACTGTTGACCAAAAATTAATTGAATTTCTTCTTTTTGTGCTACATAATGCATCAATTTAATTGTTCATATCATGAACATTTCTTTTAAAGATTTTTATGCAACAAACCTAAATTTCTTCATAAAAAGTTAAATACTAGCCATATGTTCTTTACGAAGAAAAATATTTATTATTAATTTAAATTGTAAAATAAATGTTATAATAAAACAATTTAATTATAGGCGCATGTTTATACAAAACACTGGTAAGGAGGCCCGATTTTGTTGTTGAGCTTGTTTTTCAAACTGTACGTTTAAATAGCAGTAGGAGAACCACGTTTGAATGATTTTGCATTCTGCAATAGCTAAAATACACAAAAAGCAGAAGCAAACATAGACATAATCATAATTCAACAATTCATGGGCTAAATATGAAAAGCATTATCTCATAAGACAACATAAACAGCTGATTGAGTTACCTGATTTTGTGCCCGTGACTTTTTCTTATGTTTTGTTGCGTTATAATGAAAATAAACACTCCTAATTAAGACTTCCACTTATATATGCGGTATTTCACACCTGATAAATGTTCAATTAAATTGGTCCAAAAATATATGCCAAATTCAGCATGAATTAAGGTATAATCTCGCGTAAAAATGCCATTCGTGCTTACTGGCGACTTATTAATATGAGCGGTATTAATTATACTTCTGATACTGCGTTATAGAAATTATTACTAGGTTGACAATACACAAAATATATTGGATTTTTTTATTTGTTTTCAGAAATCACAGTATATATATATATATATATATATATATATATATATATATATATATATATATATATATATAATATCTCATGAACTTTTTTGTATTGAATTTCGCGGTGCGATCGTAAAATTTAGAGTATCCACGGTTTACTTTTGTGGGTGGTACAATTTCACTATCAGCTCCGTGAAGGTCTGATTGATCCTCATTTACATGTACGCACAGAGTTTGTCTTCGCGTTGGCTGGGTGCTGATTCATCCTATCATTCTGAAGGCTTTCTGAGCATTCTTTCTAAGCATTGGAAATGAGATAAGATCTAAACTTCGTTATCTGGCATAATTTCCTTATCTCTTTATCAGTACGTTCATCAAGCTTCTAATAACATAGAGTAGAATGCTAAAATTTAAACAATAATTGATTGCGCAGATGGTGGTAACAATTCTTTAAATCAAGTTTGCGAACATGAAGTAAACACCAATCCCATTGTATTTAACCAGTCATCGAACAAAATAGCAACTGGCGGTAGTTTTGTTATGTTGTAACACGCGGCTCCGTGTTACAACCCAACGAAGTTCGAATTTTACAAACGCTCTGCTCTTTAAGGTCAAATATTCTAACTCTGTCCTTAAACAATATTTCTCTTAGCTGTGATTTTCGGAACAATCTCTTTTAGTCTCAAGACAGTTTTAATCGATATTTCTTGAACTGCAATTTTATTTGTAATTAATAGTGTTTTTATAAAATAGACAGAACCGCGCGCGATCCGAGAGGATCACGCGGTGGACTATTGTGTCAGTGAATTTATCTCATTAAATCGGATTATTCGTTACTATGAAAATGATTGATTGTTTACTATAAAAAACAAGGAGTTAAACATTTGTGAGTTGTTTGTCATTTAAATCTTTAAACGGTTTACACAAAACATTTTCCTTTATGAACATAAATAATTTTACTAGGCTCATATTATCATGTATCTTTAATCGTTTGACTACTCATTACATTCCAGACATTTGTGCTAAACATTTCACTTTATAGACATAAATCACTTTTATTTTTGCCGTCTAGAAGACGGACAATTTAGTTTAATTGTGAACGGTATTTAAAACATACTTTTGCATTAAAATCTGTATTTTTGCCAACCAACTCATTCAATTCGGATTAACAGTGAATTATATTTATATATGCTACATTGTGTGGAATATATCTATGAAACCTTTATTCAGTCTTCTCATATCAACCATCCGAAAGGGATCAGAGACTGATTGGGTGCACGGGTAGTAATAATGGCCACCATTGATATGTAGTAGGGGTAAAAAATCACGAACTAGAAAGCAACTCCGCAAAACACCCCTACAATGTTGTTTGGCGATTGGTTAAATACAAGAGGATTGGTGGTTAATTTAATCTCGCAAACTTGATTTAAAGAATTGTTACCAGCATCCGCGTAATCAACTATTGCTTAATTTTTAGCGTTTTAACTTATGTTATTAGAAGCTCGATAAACTTACTGATAATGAGGTAGCAAAGCTTGCTTTTATATTTTAATTAGAGTGAAATTAAATTCATAATTACTAGCAATCCGTCTAATATCAGAAAGTATCATATTGGCTAAACTAAAGAGCGAAACTTGAATTAGATACCAAATTCTACATGAATACAGTAAATATAAGAATTAGGCTCATATTACCGGTGGATAAAACTGAGTATGAATTTCTCTGTGAAATGGAGGGACAATTTGATAATTTGTTAAGTAATCCACGGAATGAAAGCTATATTATTGATTTAACTGATCAATCGGATAACCAGAAATCAGAACTTGTTAATGACAGTGATGCATTGGTAAAATTAATGTTAAAAGTAAAATGGAAAAAACAAAAATTTCACAATGGTATATCGATTGATAACCTAATTCAATTGCCCTTAACATTTACGAATGCGCTCTGCGCCGTTATAAACAGAGTTTTGAAAGATAGAAAAATATCAAACGATATTTTAACGATCGTAGCTAAACTGTTGCCTATGGCAATTAAGCCAATGCATACCAATGATTATAGATTAATTTCTATTATACGTTTTTTTGAAGATCATAGAATGACTGATGCTATAACATTGTTCTATGAAAGATCGATCAACAATTAATAACAGGCTTTCCATATGGTTGCATGTAAGTACGCTAGATGATAAAATGTTTGATGCATTAATATTCTATATCGGTATCTCTAAAACTTTTGACTCAATATCTTTTGATGCTAAAATGAAGGCGACAAATTTATTGAATATCGATCCAAATATCTTTAAATTACTCAGATATTATTTATGTAATAGAAGAATGAGTAATCAAGTAAATAATTTGAGATCAAAACCATTAAAATTTACAGGTGGTGTTACACAAGGGTGCAGCTTAGGACTAAGTTTTAGAAAATCATATCTGCGCATTTGCAATCTAAGGTCATTAATGGTCAAATCTCTAAATTTTCTTACGATTTAAAAATCATCATTCTGATAGATCCAAAAAATATCGAGTTTTTATAAATAACATAACACTGGATTTGTATGACCTCAGTAGTTATTTAATAACATTAGGGATGAGAATAAACAGTAAAAAATCTAAAGCCTGAAAAATTGTTAATAGGACAATATTAAACTATGTTTACTTTGAGGATGCTTTGATTAGGGATGCTATTGAGATCAAACTTCAACAAGAAATTAAAGATTTTGGCATAACAATTCAATATAATGCTTCTACTGAGAGAAATGTTTAAAGAATAGTTAGCTGTGCTAAGAACAGATTAGCGCTAATAAAGAGAAATTTCTTATTTAATCTTATACAATTACAAATGCATATAATTTGTATTAGGCCGATACTGGAATATGTCACCGTTACTTAGAACTCAATAAAAAGAACTTTGACGAACAAGCCAGAATCTGTTTATTTTTTTGAAAACAAGTTATGCGTAAGTGATCTACCAACAGGTATAAATGAGGTAGTTTAAACTAAAATTTCGACTTCACATATTGATTGTCAACTTAGTGGATGATGTGCTTTCCAGTTAAAAAGATATATGCACCAGGATATCGAGATATATGAGGAAATCATAAAGACAGTGGATTCAAACAATTCGGTACCAATCTGAAAATCAGGTAAAGTGTTAGTTAAGCTTCTCACGTATTCAGAATTATCGGTTCAATGAGCCTCGATGAAAAATCTATTCCTATTTTTTTATATCATCAATTAATTTCCAAAGGCGATTCATTAAAGATACAGTTTTGTCCTCATTACAATAAATGCATCAAAATATGATACACTTTGAAATTACTGCAGAATTTTCAGGTGTTAATACAGCCTACAACAAATTTATGAAGACTTGCTTATTTATATGAGACTTAATGGATAAATTTTGACAATGTGACGAGTTTACCTATTGTATATTTTCTAATATTGTTATCTAATTGACGAAAAATGTTTTCTTTGAATCCAAATAAATATATTCGTTTCCTTTCTAACCTATTCTATTCTATTCTTTTCAATTCTATTTTATTTTATTATATTCTACTTTATTATATTCTATTCTATATTCAATTTTTATTTATATATATATATATATATATATATATATATATGGTTGTCGAATGGCTGTTTTCATGTACTTCATGTGTATGTGCATGTAGAGTTTTAGCTACTGAGGCCCTTGTTTGTTTCAAACCATTAGTGAGTCTAGAATCAAAATATAAATATTATTACTATAAAACGTGTTTAACAAATTTGCTTAACCCTGTAATTGTCAGTACTGTACTGTGTATAAATATGATATTTTGTAATAAATGATGTTGTGATTACCACAAAAATGTGCTGACTAATCTCAATCGAGTCCAGGATATAATTATTTTATTTTGCAAGTTTTCAATATGGTAATTATTCGAAATTTATCAAACTTTAACCCAGATGCGAAATCTGTGTTATCACCTTTTAAGTCTCGATATATATAAATCTAGAATTGGCTTTGAAGTCGCATTGCTTAAGACTTTTTATGAAGTCGTATCTATTATTACTTTGATAGACACATGTACAGAAGGTTTCACTGTCTAACAGTCCCATATTTATTGACTAAATATATAATGGATGTGGAGCGTAACCACAGCTCCCACTGATGAGTCGTCGATAAGCATTTAAGGCTTGTGTATAGTACACTATAGAATTTTTCACGCTGCCATTGTCATATCCTACTGATTCTACGTGAACTAACTTGTGCAACGGTACGCAACACGTCATACATAATTAAATATATAAAAGTGAGATTTCCTATTAATAAACTCTGTTAAAGTTAGTCCTTTCATTCTATTTCCAGCCTTCCAATATCAAGTGCAAACCTAGTTAGTCAAAATTATGTCTCCCTAAATAACTCGATTTTGACTGCGCTGAATAAACTTGTTTTTACGATAATTATATACTTGAATATATTTTAATTCAAAATGCATTTGTTAAGAATATTTATTTGGTCTTAAATCGTAAGTCTGACAGCACACATCTTCAATGAAAATGGTGTAAAACTAGCATAAAATTCTACTCATAGCTGACAAAATTTTTGTTAAGTTAGAGTACATTTCAGTTGATATCCCTCTTAACAAATAAATTTTATTTTATTTATTTTAAACTATAGGTTTTCCGTTCCTAAATATTTAACGAACGTGAATACTTCTGCTACACAAACTGTTAATTCAGTACACATGTTAGTCCAATGTCATGCATCAAATCAAAAGATAATTTACTAATGAATTTATTTAATATATCAGTAAAATAAACTTCGGTTTTAAAAAGTAGCAGTTGTGCATCAGACGAAAGAAATTAACCTCTCCGTTTAGTTAAATTAGCATTTTATATAAATAATAAATATAGTGAATCCTGTTGTAAATCTCACAGTTAAAACAAAAATTTATTTTCAATAGATTAAAAATTTTCAGTATACATAAATTGTTTTTGCTGTTCTTATCGACATAATACTGCAGATTCAGGTTCCAATTTAAGATAATATATTGAAATAAAAATTTTGGTAATTTTTTATTTGTAAAAAGTAAACGTGGCTTGAATAAAATGTAGAATTGACTTGGAGACCGATATAAAAAACATTCACCACTTTTCTTATCTATGATGTTCATTAAATTAACGGAACACCACCGGAATAGGTCTCAGGTATTTTCCCAAATAGCACGCATCAGCAAATTTCAAGCTCTTAATCTAAAATAGATCTATAGATTATTCTCCCTCGTCAAGGTTTTGCAAATTTAAGGCCTGTTATCGTCAATTTATAATCATCGACATTTTGTTATTAACATTGATGAAATTCCATCTCTGAAACTGAGTCATCGAAATAAGTCAAAGAAACTTTGAAAGCTTACATTTAATAAGCAAATTTTTAGTGACATAATTTAGTCTTGGTGATGAAAATCTGCAAACTTGCAGGTAAAATCGAAAATTGTAACTTAAGTCACTAAAATGCGCACAAATAATCTTGAGGCATATTCTCTTTATGTTGACTTCCATCTTGCTTATTTACTTACGATTCCACAAAGATTGAATTGCGAAAATATTTATAGCTAAAACATTAGTAATTTGACATTCAAATCAATGATGAGTGCCCTCAATCAAAATTCTGAGCAATTTGCCTGATCTGCTTTATCAAAAACGCAAATAGGTAATTTTTATTAATCTAGTTTCGCATTTTTATCATTTTTCTGAGTAATCTAATTTATCTATAAGTATCGTTGTTGATTCGACGAAAAGATTAAGCATTAACCATTTAATTAATATTTTATGACATAAGCCTCTATGTTTTTTCGATAAATGCCTCCATGAAAGCATCTGTTACACTATTTATGCAATCATTTATTCTGTCCTCTCATCTTTTACAATTGAGGCTGCTTTGTGCACAGTGTTTTAGCTTTATATGTATAACTCGGAAATCTAACCTCGTCTCGATTTAATCCTCTCTCCTACTCAAACTAATTTACTTTCTATTGACATGAAAATGAATCGGGAAGCTTTTGCGTTTTAATTATACAGTGGCTTTTCGGTACTGTCAGAAATACTTAATATGATGATAAGAACGCTTTTCTGCTTCTGTTAACGCATTCTTGAAAATATCTTGCAAGAACATCTTACCAACTGACTGATTACAGAGTCATGATTACTTATTTTAGATCATCCTGATGCTAATTTATATATCGAAATTATATTGTCATAATTAACCCATTCTCCGAAACTCCGGCATTAATTAGCTAGCCTTAACTTACCTTAATTCCGCTTAAATGTGATTTGAAATATCGTTCGACTGACACGTTTTCGAAACTGGCATCATTTAATCGGGTATAAAAGATTGCTGACCATACAGTACTATAGCTCTTGGAGGTAATATTATTTTGAAAATCTGATTCGAATGGCTTCGCTTTCATACTGACTTTATATACCAAACTTCTTTGTTTGGAATAATAAAATGACATAATATTACACTGTAATATTTTATAGTAAACAATAGGTGCTATATTTACGACAAAATGAACATAAGTATCTAGGCTTGCCTATTTTATTTTAAAAAATTCATTTTAATCTGTTAAATTTAGATCGGATTTAAATTTAAGTTTATTCTACTGAGCCAATCATAAAATTATCAATTTAGATTAGCTTAACTTTTGTGAAGACATCGAAATCCTTTTCTATTAACACACTATGATTGCTGTTGTTATTACCTATACTTTTAATTTATAAAACGCACAAGTAAATACCTGCTGATGTAATATTAGGCCTTGAAATGGTTGGTCTCTCCTTCCTTGCGTCGCAATCAATTTTAAACCACATCCTTACTAATGACAAATACGTCGGAGACAAAGATATGAAACACTGCCACCAGCACAAAAGACGTTTTTCGATCTTGTTTAGCTTTATGTTTTTAATGCATCATTATACATTTAGGCACCCCATTTAAAGTAAATAAATCCATTGCACACTTACTAACATAAATCTTTAAACACAAATTTTTTACTACTTTAAGAAAATATTCTGTTCAGTGATGCATTGCTTATATGAATCTTTTGTTTTAACATTCTTATCGTTTATTTATAAAGGTGAGTTAAATATTGTTTTCATAAAATGTATATAAAATACTCGCACAAAAATTCAAAACATAAAAAAATTTCAAGATTTCTAAGCAAATTGTAAGATATCTAATAATAATATCGCCCTGAAGGCAAATTAAAGCCTGTAACTGCTATAATATAACGTAAAACGTAAAATTGGAGTTTATGAGAATAGTTACCTCTTTTACAACTCCGTCAGATTTTATAGTGTCTCCATCATCATCATCATCATCATCATCATCATCATCATCACTATCATCATCATCCCCATCACTATCATCATCATCATCACTATCATCATCATCATCATCATCATCATCATCATCATCATCATCATCATCATGCTCAGTGATACAAAAGCCAATAGGAACTAATGCTTCAACGCCATGCAACCATAATAGGAGGAGAAAAAAAAAGATAAGAAATTTTTTTTAAATAATGACAAAATTAATAATTTAGGCACACAAATTATTAGTGAGATTTATATGAGACAGTACCTAGCTACTATGAGAATATTATATATATATATATATATATATATATATATGCCCAATAAAGAAGTCAGGCGAACTGTACCCTCTACTCAGTACCCTAGCCAAATCAGCATTAATGCCAAGCAACATCAGCAATACAGTTCCCGTGTGGTTTTCACTGTATGACGTCATAAACAAAATCAAACCTAGCAGTTAACTCTGCCCTTCTCAGAAAAGAAATTTACGAATATAATTCTACAAGAATTTCTGAAACAAGATCGCCACTGAGCTTGGGGTTTCCAACCAAGACCAATGATGCGCACGCGAACCACCTACTGACAGACGAGTGAGGCCTATACTATCAAAATTCGATGTAGTTCCATTTATCTGTTTCTGTCATGTCCAAATCTACTCACCTTGTTTCTTACGCCAATCTCGCGCTGGTTGAAAGAATAGTACTCTATTTTGCAATCGCATTGAGGTCACCCGTTAAACATGACCGAGTCAACGTAGTTAACGAAGCCATTTTTTTATCTAACGACTTTCATTTGTTGTCTGACCCAAAAGTACGTCTATGGATATCGGCGTCGGTTATTCTATTTAGATAACCTACATATGCTTCGCTTCACAAACCACGATAGTTGAATTATTTAAATCAAGTTTGCGAGATTGAAGTAAACACCAATTCTATTGTATTTAACCAGTCGTCGAAAAACATTAAAAACCTACCGCGAGTGGCATCCACTGACGCGTTTCGAACATCCATGAGCATCATCAGAGTACGCCGGCTAACTCATTAGCGAGGACCAAACCGCATTACATGTATATATGTACAGTTAAGTACAACACATTCGAGACTACTAGAAGTGAGAAACGTATATCTAATTTTGCTTTCCATATATATGTAATGCGGTTAGATCCTCGCTAGTCAGTTTGCCGTCGTACTCTGTTGATGATCATGGAAGATCGAAGGGCGTCAGTGCGTGCCACTGGCGGTAGTTTTGTTGTGTTGTTCGACGACTGGTTAAATACAATGGTATTGGTGTTCACTTCAAGCTAGCAATCTTGATTTAAAGAAATGTTACCACCATCCACGCAATCAATTATTGTTTAATTGTGTTACCTATATATTGTGTGCGGCGAAAGCTGCAAACAATTGATGTCCGTGACTGTATATAAATTGTGCAGCCGACATTTCTCGTCAAGCACAATATATTCGAGACTACTAGAGGTGAGAGACGTATGTCTAATTTTGCTTTCCATATATATTCAATGCGGTTTTATCCTCGATAGTCAGTTTGCCGTCGTACTGTGATGATGATCATGGAAGGTTAAAACGCGTCAGTGCGTGCCACTGACGGTAATTTTATATATATTTTTCGGCAACTGGTTAAATACAATGGAATTGGTCTTTACTTCAAGCACGCAAAATTGATTTTTAAGAATTGTTACCACCCTCCGCGCAATCAATTATTGTTTAACGATAGTCGAATGCCTGTAAGCGTCTAAAATCATCAACTCTAAGGGGCCAAGTCTCACTAGCGCATATTAAAATTGCGTGTACAGATGCATTGTAAACCCGACCTATAAGTCCGTGTTGAAATCTATCGTTTCTACATAAATGGCGAAGCTTCGAGATATATGGCCCAATTTATTGATAGAGCTCCCAAGATATGCAAACGTGTCAACTATCTCTAGATCGTCATTCTGCAGTCGCACAGCCGGAGTGAATGGTGGGTAATACTGTAAAAATATCTTACATGTATAGGATGCAAATTTAATACCGAAAGACAGAACAAAGTCAGCTAATCTATTTAAGGTGGACTGAGCAGAAACTTGATTGTTAGTAGTAGCACGATATCGTCTGCATTGTCAAGATCGACTTATCTACCGCCTAGGAGAACTTCAACACCTGCATCCTGAACGTGTGGAAAGGTGCGGTTCATGATAATATCTATTAAAAAATTAAACAAAATGAGGGAAAGTGGATAGCCTTGACCAACACTACTGCTGGCAGAAAAGTTCTGCGTTAGTTATGTGTAGACATTAACGCGACCAGAATTGTTACTGTAGAAAGCACGTATAATAGTTACAAATTTATTGGGCATACTTTTTTCCTGTATGATAGTTTCAGATACGCAACTTACATCGATTTTTAATTTATCCAACGTCCGTACAAAAACTTCTTGTTGACCAAGTTTTTTAATGTTCACACATTATGTGTCGATTTTAAAGCCTAATCTTGGTTTAATGAATTGTAGTCCACTAAAATTATTTTCGATATTTGACAATTCAATATTAGACTCAGTGATATAATCAACATCCACCATATTCATAGCATTTAAACGAGCGTTTTTATTAGAATGACAATTAAAAAATTAGGATAGGAAGCAGAATCGGAGATGAAGGTGTCAGCAGTAGCCTGTTTCGCTCATCCACTCGTCACGACACAGCTGATAATGCAACAGTTTTTATATTGCTTGACGGCCTATGCAATATGTTATTAATATAATATTTATCGTTCATGGTTATATGGTACGACGGTGTCAACCATGTTTCGATGGCCGATCGTACATGGGCTAACGGGGCTATGGCGGTGTTGTCACCAGGGCGTGGTGGATCTCCGACCGGCAATCGGATCTCCTATAAAATACCACATGAGCCCGACGACGGCACCATGACTCGGCGTGTGTTCCCCGCTACAAAAGGGTTCAACAGCCACAGGATTACATGGACTCCTGGACAGTACCCCGTACTTCCGAATGGCGAATGAGCTCTCAACAGCCACCGGCAACCATGCAACTTACTGCTGCCTTGCAGACTGCGCTTGGATGTGCAAAGGCTAGAGGTGCGTCCTCGATCAAAAAGCCGAGTGGTGAGGGGACACCACTTGTACCAAATTCCCAAGAAACTCCATGAAATCAATGGGGCCGGCTTATCCTCCAAAAGGAGTCAGCCGCAGTAAAGTAAAGTAAGTAAGTATGCCAAGGTATGTAAGCCTGGCAACGATGCCCAGATATGCATTCTGCAGTCGAGGAGTTGAAGTGAGTGTGCTGTGTGATTACGCACAAGTATTCTACATTTAGGGGGTGTGAATTTTTATACCGAAAGACGGAAAGGCGACTGCTAATTGTGCATTATCTCTTGCCATTTATTCCACGTAGTCGCACGAATTGATTTCACTTGGTTAAGTGTTGACACACAAGCGTGTTGTCGGTTACGACTGATCTCATTACATAAACCAATTAGGCGGAACGTCCGGTGTCCTGTTTATCGATGATCTTTTTGAGACTGGCGAAAATAGCGAAAAAAAGCGAGAAAACAATGAACACAGAGGGCAAAATACCGGACGAACAAATTCGACGCAAAATTATTTAATCTTGCTGGATGTCCGCGAGTTCTGTTCGCAAAGATCCGATTGGTCCCCATTTCCATGCACACATTTGTTGCACACCTGATAGTGCAAAGCGACAAGCCGCGAACGCAAATCGCGCAGATTCACCATTTGAAGCTCGTACTGCGCAACCATGCAAGAAATTAGTTAATTTTTCGTTCATACGCCTACTCACATAAGAGAACGCTACTTTTGTTATTCTAATCATCTCTCAAGAAGGCAATGAATACACAAACCATTCGTAACTAATCCATCATAGGTGTAGAACGATAAGAAAATAAGAAAAGTTTAAAAAAGAGAAGTAATAATAATGACAAAATTAATAATTTAGGCACACCAATTTATAAGAGAGAGAGAGGGCCTAGTTACTACGAGTATATTAACCAAGATAACACAGAAATAAGATAAAATTATAACTCTACACAACAAAATCATAGCCAAGTCAGCAATAAGGCAAGGCAACATCGGAAATACAGTTTCCTTGCGGTTTTCACTGCATCACGTCATAAGTGTCCAATAAGTAGAAAACCAGTCTACTTAATTAATTGTATTTGCTATCTTATAAATTTTTAGGTTATACGAACATATATATATATATATATATATAGATATATATATATATATATATATAACTATATATATATATATATATATATATATATATATATATATTTCTCAAAATTAAGTTGGCCATTTATTTTAAAAATACGATTTTTAAACGCTATATATGTTACAGAAACGCTTTAACACCATCTTTCCAACTGATTTACAGAAGCAATAAAATACAGGAATTAATTTTATATAATATATATAATAAACGACCATTGGTTGCGCGGGCGGTGATAACGATTACCTTTTACTCAAAGTCTACTGGATGAATTGCTTTTTCCAAACTATAAAATACTTAGCATTGCGAACCTAGTAACAAATTAGTTCAGTTGTGACCAGAAGGATAAACCAAAGGCAGCATGAACGGAAAGTATAATCTCATGCACATTCGTTTCGTGCTTACTGGCGACTCATCAGTAGGAGCCGGTATTACGCCCTTTAACCACTATATATTTGGTAGAAGAATGTGGAATAATAGGACGGTACAATCTCCTAGACGAATGTGTAAACCTGTAATAGTGAAGCTAACATCATCTAAAGTCAACGACAATGCGACTTCAATGCTAACTCACACTATATAATATATATACCGAGTCTGTAAAGGATACTAACACTATGGCTATTGTGTTGTTATTGTACCGAAAAGGTACATGGTACTAACACTATGGTTTCCAAATCGGAACATGGTATCAACATGAATGATATCAATTTATGATATAGTTCACCGAAATTGAGAATTACAACAATTTCCGAACACCTGTTACTCCAGTTAAACCATACACTCTGGCCTTCATCGATATCAGTTATCACATTTCGCGGTAAGCATGACATCATTCAATTCAATATATTACAGTTAAATACTGTTTGTTGCGAAGAGCTAATATATATGCAAGTATGTATTAGGTGTTGCGAACCTAGTAACAAATTAGTTCAGTTGTGACCAGAAGGATAAACCAAAGGCAGCATGAACGAAAGTATAATCTCATGGCCATTTGTTTGCCGTCACCCAAATATATAGTGGTTAAAGGCGTAATACCGGCTCCTACTGATGAGTCGCCAGTAAGCACGAAACGAATGTGTATGAGATTATACTTTCCGTTCATGCTGCCTTTGGTTTATCCTTCTGGTCACAACTGAACTAATTTGTTATTAGGTTCGCAACACCTAATACATACTTGCATATATATTAGCTCTCCGCAACAAACAGTATTTAACTGTTATAAAATACTTAGTTTATAATGACAAATGTGCGTACATAAAGGGTCAGGTGTTCATATTAAGATCGCATTTGAACGGATGAGAGTAGCTAATAAGTAAAATAGTTTTGTAAGTAGCATAATGAGCACTAGGAATGGAGCCTTACATGCCACCAAACCTAGTCAAAAATAAAGAGTTCACTTAAATGACAACAATTAACTAACCTGGTTGGCTAAATCGTGATTGCAAGCCGACTTGGTGTGAGACCGTGTTAGAAGCGACACCAGCTAGCATTGTCTGTGATATGTGCTCAATTGTCGACGAAGTGGCACTCGTCACACTAATTACAGAGGATGGATTCAAAGTGTTCGTAGCCCCTGCAGTAATAGCATTGATGCATGAATTTTGGCCGCGTCCTGTCATTCCAATAACACCTGATTTCGATCCAGCCACAGGAATTAATTTTTGCTGCAAATAAACGTAAAACGATAACGGTGCTAGAAAAGATGTGCGCTGAACAACTCAATTTAAGACAGAATAAATAAAATTTACTATGCTGTCGATCTGAATTGGTTTATAAGAAGGTACTCCGTCCGAGAATGCTGTTAAGAGTGTAAACGTTCAGTTTAACTCCACCAAACGTTGGATACAGCAGTGCGAATATTGGTTTCTTTTAACACACCCCAGTCTACCGAAAATGAGTTTTCTTTATGTTAAAGGATAAATAGAACTAACAAGCAACAGTGTAATTTCTCTAACAATTCGAAATCATCAAATGTAACCTGCATGCATAATTAAACGATAATTGACTGCGCGCGCGGTGAAAACGCCAAATAAAACAAGGTTGCAAGCTTGATATATAACACTCACATTTTATATATATATATATATATATATATATATATATATATATATGTATGTGTGTGTGTTTGTGTGTGTGTGTATTTGTTTCAGTATAAAATAAGCCCCGTATAAGGTAGCAGAGGAAACTCATTGAGAACAGGATTTTCCTTGGACAAAGCTCGAAACTGGACACGGATCAGTGATTACTCCGATGAAGACGTATCTAGTTTCGAGCCCTGTCTGCAGCAAATTCAGGACAGTACTTGAATTCTGAATAATGAAGAAATCCGTCTACCGAATGAATTGTATTTAAAAATTATGCAATGCTTAGTTAACACACACAAATATATATATATATATATATATATATATATATATATATATAAAATGGGATTGGTGCTTATATCAAGATCGCTACTGTGGTTTAATTGATTTAAATTAATGTGTATCATAATAGACTAAATAACAAATCCTCGATCATAAATGATAGCACAGCAGAGCATATACCCGGATTTAAAGTTAAATTTTAAATTGAAACAGCACAGCTCTGGATATCAAGAAAATAAGTCAGCGAATTAAATCCAACAAAAACAATTTTTATATTGGGCAAAAATAATAAATATAAGAGAAGGAAAGTGCACCATGAATCTTTATACCATAAAAGAATGCCGCTTGACAAAAAGTGAGACAGGCAGTACTCCAACTACTGCAAATGCACGTTTTACAGATCGCTGAATAGTACAATTTAAACACATACGACAATTTCTTTAAATCAAATTTGCCAGCTTGTAGAAAGCACCAATTACATTGCAATTAAGCTGTCGTCGAACAACATAGAAAAACAACTGTCATTTACACGTAATGACACGTTAAGACCTTCCATGATAATCACCAGACTACGACCCGAAACTGACAATCGAGGATCAAACTGAAATTCATAGATATGGAAAGCAAAATTAGATATGCGGCTCTCACCTCTAGCAGTCTCGCATACATTGAGCTTGACTGGAAATGTCGGCTGCACAATTTCTATGCAGCTACAACCACTAAAGTTTTTGCTGCTTTCATCCAACATATATAGGTAATACAATTAAACAAACATTGATAGGGCGAATGGTGTCAGCAATTCTTTTAATCAAGTTTGCGAGCTTGAAGTAAACATCAACTCCATTGTATTCACCCTGTCGTCGAACAACATTGCAAAACTACCGCCAGCCGCACGTACTGACGCGTTTCGACCTTCCATTATCACCTTTAGAGTACCACGGCAAACTGACTAGCGAGGATCAAATGATACTTACAGATATAGAAAAAGAGTCTAGCAACTCTCTCTCTCTCTCACTATATATATATATATATATATATATATATATATATATATATATATATATATATATATATATACATACGATAAGGGCTTTTGACACTGTGATAGAAGGTTTCACTTAAAAAGACATACAACGTAGAAATTATGGGGTTGCGGTAATAATATAATCGTATTCCTTTACTAGAGCCGATTGGTGCCGAGAAAATTTATGAGAGTTGGCGGCGGTTCTATAGTAAACAGAGTGAACATTTATATAATAGTTTTTCCACTTAATTTACGGCTTATAGCATTGGATGCTATATCAGCCATCTACGCTATAGCTAATGAAGCAATGCAGCTGATAGTTAATAAAAGCTATGTGCTGTATCATAAAAAGATTTGTTTTGCATAGATAAATACCTCGTTAACATAAATTCCAGCAGGCTGATGCGAACGTTGAAGCGACGATGGATGGGCAGAAGGGTCATTTTTAAGACTGTTGTTATGGAAAACCTGGAGCTGGTTTGCAATTTGATAAGGCTGATTGCTAAGTGCAGCCGTTGACATCACAACCTGAACCACTTGAGGGGATGAACAAATTGGTGGTGACGAAAGTGCATTTGCCGAAGGAGATTGCAGTTGTCCCAATGTAGTTGGCGCTGTTGTCAGCAGCGGCCCAGAGTATGGTTGATTAAGATTTCCCTGATTTATACCCGGGCAGGATAGTTGTCCAATATTCTTAGATGAAACAGAAGAACCAGAAACTGAGATAATAGCAGCGCTGGCGGACGAAGTAGCATCAACCTGCGTGTAGATAGCGTTAAAAACATTTCCGTCGGTATGTAGATAAGTCCCATTTTGTGGAAACGACAGGTGTGGTTGCTCGGAAGTTTGATAAAGAACCTGTTGATTACTAGAGGTCAGCTGATACTGAATATGGTGACTAGGTGAAATTGGATACAACTGAGATAACATACTAGTGTTTGCAGAAGACAGTGCTGAACTGTCAGGACAAGAGACTAACCCTATACCAGGTGAACACCGGTCATGTGTATTGCTGGTCAGATATAAAGTTGACGATGCACCAGCGCTAGGCAATACACCACTCGACATAGGATTCACACATGCGCCCATTAACTTCGTTGAAGAGAACGTGGACAAAGGTGGTGATACTGCAGACACAACAGATGTATTCATATTTTCTCCGCTTCCAGCACAATTCGTCATGAAACTATTACCAGAAGTGGTAACAGTAGTATTATGAAGGATACTAGTAGAATTGTTACGCAAGCCAGCCGTTTTCGAAGTTGGTGAAAGAGAAGATGACGACATGGATGAAGATGAAGTCGAACCAACCGACAATGAACTAATCACCATCAATCCACTACAATCTTGAACTTGAGAGAAGGGCGTCGAAGATGCACACGAATTGACAGAAGCAGGATCAAAATCGCCAGAAGTCGAAATAACCGTCGGTGTGGTTGAAGTAATAAGAGCAGGTGTTTCAATGGTAGTGACGCCATTAGAGCTAGCTGTTGTGACTGTTGTAACATTAGTTAAACAATAAGTCGTTGAAAAAGTAGTACTTCCACTGGCAGCTGCCGCGGCGTTCTGTGATATCTCACGAGCACAATAGTACTTTATAGCGTTTGGTTGCCGACCAATTCGACTTCCTAAATAGTTAAGAATAAAAACACTATTCAACGAGTTGAAAACTACATATCCAATAGTTTATTTGAAAATAAGTCAATTTTAATCAACAAAAAATAAAAACATGCATATGCATGAATTACTTGCATAATCAAAACACTGCATAGGATGGTAAGTGCCCTACTTTTACTAGACTCTAGATTGGTCCTTCTCCGCAGTAGTCGGGATTATGCATTTTAAAGTCTACTGTCCGATTAGAATGATGCCTTAGGTGTTACGCCCCTAGTAGCAAATTAGTTCAAATAGGATCAGAAGGATATACAAAAGTCGGCATGAACGAAAGGTATAATCTCATGTGCACATCCGTTTCGTGTTTACTAGTGACTCATCAGTAGGAGTCGATACTATATCCTATACCCCATACATAATTTGGTGAGGCATGTGGAACAATTAGACAGGTATTTATACTCACATTTAAGCCTATCAAGTTAAATACATTTTCTCCATTACCTACACTGGTAGGTATTAATTAAAATATAAATTAGTCGATAAAGGATCTTCCGTTTTTCTTGTTAAGGTAAAAATAAACCATCAAATCGCAAACTCATAGGGCAAAATTAACTTCCTGTTGCATGTATTGGTCACTAGGTGGTCCAATGTAGATTCCTTAGTTTTTGGTTATAAGCTATCATGTTTTACTGAAATCCACCTTATAAGGAACTAATCTCCGATTACGTATGTATGTAAGTGTGTAAAGATTATGTATGTATGTATGTATGTATGTATGTATGTAGGTATGTAGGTATGTATGTATGTATGTATGTATGTATGTATGTATGTATGTATGTATGTATGTATGTGTATGAATGTATGTATTAATTTATATGTGTATATACGTTTGCTTATGTATGTATGGTGTTTCCATGCAAGTGTGTGTATGAATGTGTGCATAAATATATAAATGCAAGGACTTATGCTTCGTAAATACTAATGTCATTAATGATTAGAACTCGCTATGCACGGATGTCTAATAACTTATTTTATAGGAACCTCGTTAGAGATATTTAAAAAATGATTTCATAACGTATGACCACTTAAAGGCAGTTATATTTCTGCTTATATAACTGAACAATGACTGTGGGAAGAATGAAATATTGGTGAAGTGTCTGTCACGTATTAGTGTCGTTGTTAGTTATTAACCGTGCAAACAATTCAAACCACTGTATTAGTTCTATAGCTAGGATAATAAAATTGGGGCAATCTCCTGACAGATTATTAACTTCTTGAATGAAGCATTGACTATACCACGAAGGAACCACATTTTTCTTTAATAGAAAGGAGGGAGAGAATCATCCTACTAACAAATTGATATCGAAGGGAAAATATCTATTCGTCACCTTGATCGGTTGTCCAAATATTCGCAAGTTGTTGCAATAAATCAACTAAACACTTTAGAAAACAGAAATCCAAAAATTGACGCAAAACAATTACAAGTACGCTACATAACAGAAACTGAATACAATTCACTATGAAAAAAAATCAAAAGTGCATTCAAACGCGAATTTTAAATTTTGGTTTAAGAAATTGCTTTACGTATATTCATTATAATTAGGCCTCAAATTTACAAAACTTCCGAAAGATGAAAACGTTGATGCCTGCGCTTGGTCGACAATGAATTGGCTGAACTAGGATGCACTCCATGCCTATAACAAAGTGGCGGAGGTAAAAGGACTTTAATACTTAAATATAATACCAAAACACCATTTAGAGTAGGAAGCATCAATTTAGTGATAACAATGTGGTGGACAAAACCCAATTTTCCTTAACATGTCGCGTTTAAACACGGCAAAGTTAATATTCAATTCTTAATTTTAAACAAATAATGCCGGTTCAATCAAGCAACTAGATAGGGTAACTACTCGAACCAATTTAAAAAAGTAAATCGATAAAGGCGCAACGATACATGTTTTCTTTTTAACTAAGGGCAAAGAAAAATGGTTGTTTATATATATATATATATATATATATATATATATATATATATATATATATGTGTGTGTGTGTGTGTGTGCTTGAACGTGTGCTAGTATAAGTGTGCCTTGTTCTGCTTTTTAGGTAATTTGATAACAAGTTTAGACGAAAAAGTGACTCGAGCGTAAGTCGTTAATGTGGGCGAATTAGCAACTGCGCATATTACAGAGAATGTTTTGTCCCAGAAACGAGACCAGTTGTAGAAAATTGAATTTGCATACTGTAATTATATTCTAGTATTGAAACATCGCATTTTACGGTGAAACTAACAGAATGTTGCAAATTTCAGCCGCTAACAAGAACGTTATTATGTTGCAAATTTATCTGGGTATAACACTGAGCATCAACCTTCCATTTCGTATAAATTAAGAAAAAATCAATAGAGATGAAGTGTGAGTAGCAAATCTATAATGTAACAATTTTTCTATTAGGTATTGCGCACAAATAGGGTCTGAAGGATATGAAGTCAGTATTAACAAGAGGTATAATCTCATGTAAACATACGTTTCGTGCTTTCTGGTGTTTTATGGGTAAGAGACGGTACTACGCCCAATATCCATCGTATATTTGGTCAAAAGATGTTGGGTAGTTGGACAGTACCACCTCCTATACGCATGTGTATTCAAACAGTAATGGATCTAACTTCATGTAAGACTTTTGGCAATGCCAAACAAAAGTCATCACAAAATATATATATACCTATCATAAAAAAGATACCGATACAGGTTTTCTAGACGGGCCAAATTTCACCCAAATTAAGAACGAAAACCAACTCTGAATAACTGTTACTTGAGAAAATCCATTTCATGACCAAATATATAGTGGATATATGGCGTAGTACCGGCTCCCAATGATGAGTTGCAATTAAGCATGCAACACATGTACCATAAGACTATATTTTTAGTTAGCGCAAATTTGGCATATCCTTTACCAAAACCTGATACACATTTGCACATATATTCCATCTCCCAAGTAAAAATGCATAACTGTTATACATTTATTTTGATGACGTCATGACAATCGCGAAGCGTGATAACTGAAGTCAACCGAGACCAGAGTGTATGGATTTGCTGGATTACCAGGTGTACAGACTTAATCGTTATTCTCAAATTTGGGTGAAATTCAGCCAACCCTGTACACACGGTCTTTTATAAATTATTGCGTTGGTACACATCACAGACTCGGTGTATATAATATGCATATCAAGTTGGCGTTAAAGTTGAATTGTCGAAAACGTTATGTGAAGTTATGCCCTCTACTGCTTGTAAACATGATCTTATAGGAGACTTTACCGTCCAATTGTCCCAAATAACTCGACCAAATATATAGTGGGTATAGGGCGCAGTACCGGCACCTAGTGATGAGTCGCCAGAAAGCTCGAAGCACTTGTGTACATGAAATTATACCTTTCGTTCATGCTGACTTTGGTTTATCCTTCTAGACCTATTTTAACTATTTTGTACAAGGCGAACAACACCAAATACTTAATTGCACATATATTAGTTCTCCGTCGCACAGAGTGCCTAACTGTTACATATTTAATTGAATGATGTCATGCTTACCGCAAAATGTGATAACTGATACCGATCAAGAATGGATTTGCTGGAGTAACAGGTGGTCAAAAATAGTTGTACTTCTCAATTTTTGTGACCTGTAGCATACATTGAAATCTATCGTGTTGGTACCATGTACCGACTCGGCAACCTTAGTGTTGGTACACTTTAAAGGCTCGGGTATACTTTATATAGTTAATTGGCTTTGTTCCCGTGTTATCGAAGACTATATGAAGTTAACTTCACTACTGCTTGTATACACATTCGTATAGCAGATATTACTTTCCAATTGTCCAAAACTTCTCGACCACTTATTCAATGGATATAGAGCGCTGCATCGGCTTATTCTGATGAATCGCCAGCAAGCATGAAAGGCATGAGATTATATCTTGCATTCATGCTGACTTGGTGTTATCCAACCGGTTATATTTGAACTTAACAATAATTGATTGCGCGGGTGGTGGTAACAATTATTTAAATCAAGTTTAGTGAAGCTTGAAGTAAACACCAATCCCATTAAGGACCAGTCGTCGAAACAACAAAACTGGCGGTAGTTTTGTTATGTTGTTCGACGACTGTTAAATACAATGGGATTGGTGTTTACCTAAGCTCGCAAACTTGATTTAAATATTTGAACTATTTGTTACTAGGATAAGCAATTAATATAAAATAACACACACACACACACACACATATATATATATATATATATATATATATATATATATATTAGGCCTTCGGAACAAACATTATAAACATTTTGCTGCTTTAATAAACCAGACAGCCATTTTTTATGCTCCTAAATTGCCAATACGTTTCTGTTATTGCATTTAGTAATTATTTTAAATGTTACATTTGCTGAACATACGTGCGAGGCTTCGGTAACATTTTACGAAATTGTTAGCGTGTATTTACCGTTCGATTTAACATGGGTTCTTTGACTATAATTTTTAACCTTCTGGTCAGTTTTAATTTCGGAACATATATATATATATATATATATATATATATATATATATATATATATATATATAGATATATTGCTGATTATTGATGGGAAAATAAGAAAGTTTCAGATATCTGACAAATTTTACTTTTATTCTTGCACATGGGAACGGCACTACAATCATTAGCATAACAGAGACATTTCGGTTCTTACAAGAAATCAAAAAAGGAAAATATAAGTGACACTCGAAATTATCGACAACCTGAAATTTGTTTTGAAAGCCTGGGCAAGAGAGAAAGTTCAGATACTACTGTACACCACACTGTAGGAGAAAAACTTACCTGTCACAGAGTAAACAAATTCCAAATAGAAAAATATTTATCTATTTTTGGTTGTCAATAACAAACATTTACGCACTTATGCTTCAGGCATACTGTGCCTAGCAATAAGGTAGTTTATATTGGAACAGGAGGATATACCTGTAAGAACGAAATGAGGTGTAATCCCATTTATGCACCAACTTCGAGCTTACATTGCGGTAATTTTTAGGAGCCCGTACTACACCTCATGCGCACTATAACGCTGATCCAAGCATGTGAATAGTGCATTGCCTAATTGTGCCAAATTACTTGACTTAATACGTAGAGAGTTTTGGGTGTATTGCTAACTCCCAACGATGAATAGTAAGTAAGCACATAACGCCCATGTACACGGGTGTACGCCTTTCATTCATGCTGACTTAGGCCTATCCACCCCGTCCTATAGGAGCCAACTTTTTACTAAATACATCATATCTAATAAATAATTAATAAATATCACAAAAAGCACACTTCAACAAAGTTAGCTATATATTATTTATTTGTACTCGACAAAAAAAACTTGCAATCAACAACATTAGACGGCTTAGTTAACAATTTAAGATTAAGTTTTACTTGGAACGACGGATAGTTAAAATTATTACATAACATAAAATCGAAGGTTCCAAGCTCAACTTGCAACCCGAACAGAGGCCAATAATTAGATTTACAACACCTCGAACCAGCGGACGGACGCAGTAAGTATTACCAAGGATTAACATCTGCGAAACAAAGCCAGTTTCAATGACTGCTTGAAATAAAAATTGTAACAAATAAGGCCACAGTACCAATGTTAGCATAATAATAAAACGTCTTTACAATGGATAGTTATTGAGTTGATGTGCATTCACCCGATGAATCTAGTGGCAATTCCAATCATAGCTCATACTGTGTTAGAGAGAGAGAGAACTAAAATAGACAAGGATAGTATATAAGTCCCATATAACGAATAATCCCAAAATTATTCTCTAAAACAAATGGGATTAATGGAATTTATTGATGGTGTCTTGTTTTGGCATTGTTCCCAGTACGCCAAAAAAAATTATTTTCAATTAAGAAATCAATGATTACACGGTTGGTGACAACAATTACTAAATTCAAATTTGCGAGTCCTATATATACACCAATCGCATGGCAACTAATCTGTCACACAGGATAGCAAACCTACCGTCAGTTACACATACAGATACGTTTTGATCTATCATGATCATCGTTAGAGCTTGACGGAAAACTGACCAGTGAGGATCAAATCACAATTCATATATTAGTTATAAAAAAACCAAAAATGCGGCTCTCATCTCCAGTAGTTTCACATACAAAGCCCTTAGTAAATACACTAGTACGTAGGCATTTGATCGTTGTTATAAGTTTTTTTGTCGTGTTCTGATGATGACCATGGAAAGTCGCAGCTTGACTGGTTAGAGACAATAGGATTTTTGTTTATTTCAGAAACCTTGACTTAAAGAATCAGTTTTAATTCTTTGTGAAATACATCATTGATCGAAGCATTTATGAGTTAAACATTTCAAAAATCATTGATTGTGCTGGTTGTGCAATAAATTCTTTAAATCTTGTTTGCGAGTTCCAGATAACCACCCACCTCATTTTATCTAGCCAATCGCACTACATACCTCAACTTCCGTCTGTCACACGTGAAATTTGGCATAAATTATATTCCAGTTTCAAAGTTTGAACCATTGTCGGATGTACAAAATATAAAATCGATTTATGATTAACTAAAGAAGAAAATACCAAGCGTTGGATTTTGTGAACCCGGTAAAGTATTGAAAAGTAATTCATAGAAAATGCCATTAGAGCAGATGAATAAATTGTCTATATAAAACAGGACTAAAAATACTGTCCAAAAAGCGATTTTTGCTATATTACATCAAAGCCTTCATATTTGGCTATTTAGAAGTTCAGAAAACCAAAAGGGATTGCGTCAGATTATTCAATTGCGCAATGCAAAATCTCCTTTCCGCGGTTAAATCTACAAAATAAACTTCGGCAGAAGATAAACACCAATCCCAATTTATTTACCCAGTCTACTGTCTGTTACATATACCGACGCGAATGGAGGTAGTTTAGCTATTGTATGAAACTGGTTAAAGATATTTGGATTGGTGCTTACCTCAGGCTCACCGCGAATACAACGACTGAAAATTTATTGTATGAACTAAATATAAATTTGAAAGTTATGTATGAGTGAATATACCTGTTCCCGTGTTTTCGATTTTTTCCCCAAACGATAAATTAAACGGGATCCAAAATCTCCAACACTGTGAGATCCAAAGGAGCCAACGACAATACCGCATGCTTAACCAGGCCTCTCCACTGAACCGTATTAGACGCTAGATCCTCGCATATTTTTCTCCATTAAATTGTCTCTTATGTAATGAAAGTACGACGCGCAGTGATGAAATGATAACTGGACTACCCCTCCTGTGGCCCCAGGCAACCACTGGTTTCTTCGGTAGCCTGGTGAGTAGGATGTGAAATTGGCCTTCTTAAACAGTACCCCATCTATCGCAAGTGACGTTTCATAACTAAGTTCGTTGGTGATAGAAAGTCAAAGAACGGCCGTATAGAACTGGTTCACTCGTAAATGCTTCTCATGATTAATGCGTCTTCACGTTCACTTGTCAAAAACATATACAAAATCGAGTAAATACATCGAATAAAAAGGCCGTCTACGCGTTGAAAGCTACAGCGTGCCATCTCCCAAGTCTACACAGCAAAGTTCTACGATTGCTATTATTATTTTTAATATATAAAGCCGATCTTGCAGGGAGTATGTGCCTATTATCGAGAACATATACAGCTTTTTCACAGACGTGATGACTAACTCTGCGATAGCCTGCAATGCCACTTATATAAGTGCCTGTATTGTACATAGTGTGCCTTATCTCCTCCACTGTAAGCCAGAATTTTCAATATTAAGACTAGCCAGCAGCAAATTTACAAACTTCACACTTTTGTTGGAAGCATAAGAGTTCGACTTTGCTTACTTCTATTCTGCTTCGCTAAATCACCCTATTTGAGACTATATCTGAACTTCTCGTGCTACTAAGTAGAGAAATTTGGTCAGAGTAGGAAGCGTCCTCTCTGTCGTTTGTGATGCAAGCGTTGGGAACATTGGCAGACATGACTGTAAGGCAGCGTTGGTTACAAATGCTTGCACTGATTTTAGTGGATGTCTTTAAGTCTGTCGCACGCAATCGGCTGCTTGCAGCGATCCATCCAGTTAAACAAGATTCAGCTCGTGAGCTAAGAACGATAACAATGTCACATTGCCCAGCTTTGGACAACGCCGTGGAAAACTAAATAGAAAAATATTCATGGAAGGCCATTGATTACAGCGGATTTGTGCTTCGTCAGGAGATCGCAAGTTTCTACCATTACAAAAAATGTAGGATTTTATGTAAATTTCGTAAAATCATCATCATCATCTTCACGGACAGCGGTACAATGTCGTTAATACTGCTGCTTCACTGCCATATAACTAGGAAAACCCGAAATTAAGGGAACAAATGAAATAAGAAGAAAAAAATAAAAACAACAAAAAATGTCTAGCCTCAAGTGATTTATGACGGAGACTTAGTTAATATGTGTTAAGATACCTGGAAAAAAACACAGAAGTGAGGTAAAATAATCCTTTAAACAACACCCCAATTACCAAGTAAGCTTTAATGCAGAGCTACGTCGGCAACACAGCTTCCTTGCCGTTTTCAATGTGTCGGGTCACAGAGTCGCGTGACTCGGGTAGATAACGAACATTTTAAAGTGTTACGCAACAGGTTTAAAAAGCATATTGATGTCGGCAAACTTGATTTAAATAATTCTAATGAACATTCACGCAATCAATGATAAACTGATTATACGGCCGTATTAGATTATTCTAAAACATAAACACAAACAAACCAATGACATATACACCATTTATGAAAATGTTTTCTTAAAATGTGTATCAGCAAACAAAACGACATCTTAATAAACATTACGTCAAAATCAAAAGATACGTGATGAATATTGTCTGAATTTCACTACGTAACGTTTATGTTAAATAATTAATTTCCTTTTAACGTGATTTAATTTGAAAGGCTAGTGTTTTGGTTATTTTGGTCAAGAAGCTTTTAGCGTGCTTGCTGTAAAATGTCAATAAAACTTACGAATGCACTGGCCTAAAATGTTAATTCATTGAATGTCTCTTTCGTTGCCAAGTGACAAGAATTTAAATAGCTCTGTTAAAAATTATGTAAACAAGTTATTTATAAGTAATGGCACATCCAATATGAAGTAGATCGATAGTCGAACGCAGAACAATACAAATTCAGCAGAAACAAAGGGACGATTACGAAGTTATATATATATATATATATATATATATATATATATATATATATATATATATATATATATTATATCCTCCCATGTGCAAAAACAAAAAGAAATTTTATCAGATACAAGAAGCATGTCTTTCTCATCATCTCCTAAAGAATCTACTAATGAACATATCTTCATAAATTGGAAAGCAAAAACAAAATAGAAATATGCAACATAGAGAGAGTGTGGAAAAACGGAAGCCAATCAATTGCGCAAGTGTCACATCCAGTTCAAGCTCACCGCCTGAACATGCTTCTCTTCTGCTTGCATAAACTGTCTGCACACACACACACACACACACATATATATATATATATATATAGACTATATAAAATAGTAGAGATAAGGGGTTAAGTGTTTATGCTAATCTTGAAAATGGTACTAATGAGTGAACACCTGAGGCAAAACGGGTCAAATGTAGGTGGTATTAAACAGAATTGCAGATAATACAAAGCACGTGATGCTAATGACGAGCTAAAGGCTTTCAACCATGTGTTTTTTGCCAATGCTCTATAAATTTATTCAATTTTAAATCTCTTTCTATTTTTAGCGAACACAGACACAAATTGACACAAAAAAATATGTTATGGCATGTAATGCTCAGCCTCATCGGCGGCGCGGATGAGTTGCATGACTGTACTAAATAAAAATTAATTTTAAACCTTGTTGTGGCAAAACCGAAAACTACCGTATATGTGCCAAAAAGCGATAAAACCGGACTATTTGATGAACTGGGTGCCCTATCTTTATATTATATATATATAAATTGAATGTTGATTGCAGGATTGTGATTATATAGATAATTGTGAATATAACACAAGCATTGTCAAAGATAGCAAAGACAATTCATCCAGCAGACCGAGCCTGTCCTGATTGGGAGTTTCCGTCAAGTACTCCGCAGAATATTGCCGCGGATGGGGGGTACGGACGTGGGCACATTTGCTTCAGAGTGTGTGACTCTTTCCACTGCGCCACCCTTACCGAATACTAAAAGGAAGTTTCCGTTATATGCCAAATTATGTTTTATTCTTAAAGGGTAGTTGACGAGTTCCCAATAAGAATGAAACTGGTCTACTGGATGAACTTCCTTTCTTATCTGATGCAGTGTTTAATTTATACTACAGCCTGTGCATGGAGTTAGGCGAACCGAAATACGTTCACGAAATGTTTGACAATACCTTATCGATACTAACCCTCATTCACAACATTATACCAGCATAAAACAGTGATGCTTCACTGTCGCTTACCTATGCAATTCATAGTTATATATGGGCTGTAAATTAACACAAGGTAGACAATTACTAGACGGGCGTGAAGTGTCATTGTCAAGCTTAAGGTCAAGAACCATTGCGACAAAATTACTTTTAACTTATAAATAGCATGCTAGTCAAAAGCATAAGTGAGGGTTTCGTTGTACATCTGTACATTGTCAGCAGCCACATCGGAGATCATATTCATTTATTAATATTTGAACACATCCATTTATATTGTGTTAGCTATCGGTGTTTACATGGCATATAAAGATAATGGCTTTGAATGGCTTATTTTAATAAAGGCGTCTAAAGAACTCCATATGTTTTACCGGAACACACCAGGCACCAGCAAATTTTGCTGGTCTTTGTGTGCCGCGAAGACCCAATGATAGTTTATTCATTGGTTCGTGGAATGTGAAGGCTATTGTCTCGTGATTAAGTCAATTTTTACGGCTGCTGAATTGCACAAGCAAAGCATTTATATTGCATGTCTCCAGTACACCGGAATTGCTTCGAGTACTTCACAATGTACTTTATTCGGGTCTGGCTCACGGGATAAGGTGATATTTCTGCCATCACACGACAGGAGTGACCCAGATAGGCACGGTGTCTTCTTTCTTTTGTCCAAAGCCGCGACAGTCATTCTTGACTGGAAAGCTATAGGCACTCTTTTGGCTTGTGCTAGGTTCTTCGTTTGGCATTCGCTACATTCCACATAGACAAACTGGTTATCGCTATCGTAAATATATACACGCCAAAAACCGGAAATTCCAGTAATGAAAAGAATGCTTTCTTTGAATATCTGTCAGATTTGACATCTGGCCTTGAGCGGCGTTCCAGCATCTTAAAGATTGAATGTGATTTCAACGCCTAAATGGATGTAGACAGCACGGAATCTGCATCTCTATGTAGATGGAACCTGGCTGAAAATAGCTTTGACGACGAGGCCCTCCAATTTCCTTTCAGATGAAATAGTGATATGTCATTGTACTCAAATAGACCGCATTTTGGCAATCAGACGTTGGTTGTCCTCGGCCCAAGATGCCAGAGTACAACAAAGGTGTTGTACTAGCTTAATAAATAGGTGACCACTAGAATGAGATTTAAACCGCGTTCCATGCGCGGCCCGTACTGCGTCCTAATATCCGTGCACCAAAAATGAATAGAATTGTGCAGAATGAATTTAGGGATGTTCATGTTTCAGCTTGGCCGTCTGAAGCTACAACTGATTGCGTACCAAATAGCATTTAATGCGCTATGAATGGAAAGATTCAACAAGCCTCGATTTGCCTTCCTATGAAAAATCCTGCGAATCCACGCACAATCTCTACTAACACCAAAGCTCTTCAAAACGCGGCATCTACTGTAGAACTAAGAGGAGATCGCATTCTGGCTGGTAAACTGCCAGCCGTGCGACGGAAGAAGAACAATCCTGGTCCAATGTCATTAATTAATTTGAAACAGCGTCAACGCATAACAACTTATATGTAATGAATGTCAATCCTATATATTGATCATTCTGCAAAGGAAGTACGAGCGCCATCAGTTCCTGATGCAAAACTTGTAAAAACTTTAAAAACTCTTCAACTAACACATATTACAAATACCATGGTTAGTGATGAAGTGACCACTCAAAATTGTCACGAAATGGACATCAAAACTTCCACTTTTTATGACGTAGCAGACTTGCTGTTTGAAAGGGGATCATGAAGCCGCTGCAATCGATGGTATTCTGAATTGTCCAATTTTAGTGGAATAGAAGCTCTAAAGGATTTGTGCAAACTAATTACCACAACCTGGAGAAACGAATCCGCTACACACGAGCGGAAGTTATTTATTGTATTGCTCACCAATAACAAAAAGGTCATACTAGCACTCCTGCCAAATACCTTGGTATCAATGCTAAAATGCTGTTCCTTGCAAAGCGCTGTCATCGTTCAACTTGATTCCACAATTGACTAATGCAGGACAATTGATAGTACTCGTAAGTCGGTAAAACTTTGAGTGCTTTACGTTTCTAGTTGCACAGCATGTCTTTAGCCTTGATTGATGGGTTCTCACTGGTCCAATCACTCTGAAGCCGGCCAAAATTATGTTTTCTGAAATTGTATTTGAATAGTTTTTCAGAAAAAAATCGGAGGTTTCGACTAGGTATGGGGTGCGTGAAGCACAAACGTTGTCTTCCTGAGCAACTCCACTGCTTTCGATCCTGTATCGCGTTTAAGTTTATGATGAGCTATGGTAAACAACGATGTTTCGAACAAAATGTTTCAATTTACAGTTAAATACTGTTTGTTGCGAAGAACTAATATATATGCAAGTATGTATTAGGTTTTGCGAACCTAGTAACAAATGTTTCAATTGTTCAAAGTCTCTTTGAAACTTTTGCGGTTGCCTCTGGTGTACGACAAGATTTTTAGATAGTTCATGTAGTTTATTTTCCGAAGTCATTGCAACACTCCCCGAAGTGGAGACCGGTTGTGTTAATCGACATTTTGTCCTCAAATACGCTGACTATGCTGTTCTGGCAGCGGAATAGGAAGACAAGACTTAGAGAGCTATCAATTTTACACAATAATTGTACAACTGTTACGGTCGCTATGGCCAATTTTGATCCTCATCCCCAGAGCGTCAAAATGAATTAAACAGGAGCAAATATTTTGAGCCAATCTGTTATATACGGCCGTTCTAGAACGTTTCATCATCATGGAACCTTGTTAATGAACGTCAATTGCGTTGGCCAGGACACTGTTTGAGAATGCCAATTTCCAAGCAGAGTCGATGGGCTACTGAAGCAACCTCCGCGACCCTCTAGAATTCCACAATGTGTAGGCCAGCCATCAATTGGCGGGATAATACTATTCGTGATATCGGTCACTTGATCATAACGTATCATACCTTCTCCAACCATGATACAACTGATTGAGCGAAAATAAGTGGAAATGTAGCAAGATCGGGTTAATTATTGGCTCCCCTGGATCCCTCCTTGCAGGAGGTCTAAGACTTCGTTTACTTTATTGTACGCATGCAAGTAATTTTGTGTATTTGGTAACAATCGGCGATCTACGGTTCTTTTATAGGTCATAAATAAATGAATAGTATTTAATGATTATGTGTCAGTGAAGTATAAGTATGCGATATCTATGTATTTAGGTATGCACGCATGACTGTTTGTGTGTGTATATATTGACGGATTTATATATGTATGTTTGCATATTTTGTACTTAGGAATTTATGCATATATATATATATATATATATATATATATATATATATATATATATATATATATATATGAGACATGCCCTAAAGTGACCAAGGAGGATCAAAGCGTAGCAAAACGTGAAGGTTTCAAAATAATTAAAATGCCGTCATAATTACATGACCTTGAATCTTTACAATTTTGCAATGTAAATTCTCTTCATACAATATCTCACATTCGTGTATGTGTGTTTGTTTGTTTCGTAGTCAGATGAGCGTAAAAGCTACAAAAGGATTATCTTACACTTTTGAAAAAGGCAAACGTAAAAGTTTGCAACCTAGCAAATAACAGCCAATCTAACTATTCTTACCTTTTTTAGACATACCAACCTGCAGGCAACGCTGAAATCGACAGGACTTGCACATGTTTCGATTGGCAGGAGTCACGGGACAGTTGCCATTGTTCAGACACTCGAGTCGAGTATCTGACATCACTGTACGGCGAAAGAACCCCTACAACGTTTGAAAACAGATTGAAAATAAACTTTTGAAATGGTACGCAAACAATGACTTACATAAATTGCACAAAGCATAGAGTCGCTATTGAATTCCATGACGTGTCACAAATGGAGCTGGAATTCCAAGCAAACGACTGCGTTTTGCGTGAATCTCGGGGAATGTGAAAGTCACCATTGATATAAAAGCAAATGCTCAGATGAATCTAATAGTGGGCTATTGCACACAGTTCAGGTTATTGCATAAATGAAGTTTACTTAGGTAAAACATAATCGCATCTGTTTGCTCTATTCGGTGTATCAATTAAAAGTACAGTCAATTGCGCGCATCGGAGCACACCAACTATACAGAGAAAATGTTAAAGATAGTTAATTATAACGTATATATATATATATATATATATATATATATATATATGGACAAATTCATGAAACGCCAACTAGACACAATCGAATGGCACAAAGATTTCCATTTTTAAAAGTTGATGCTTACAGTGTATCAATGGATAAGATCATACATAAATTGCATATTCTTCGTTGCGGAGAACTCACAAATATGCAATAAGGTATCATGTGTGCCAAATCTGGTAGCAAGTTAATTAAGGTTGAACCAGAAGGATATGCCAAAGGCCGCGCGAAAAAAGGTGTAATCTCGAAATGAATTGTGCCTCATTAGTAGGAGGAAGTACCAGCCTAGACCCACTATGTGTATGGTTAAAAATGTTGGGACAGATAGATGGTGGACTCTCACATATGTATCCATATTAAAGAAGTGATATAGTAAACTGCGTACGAACTTTATCATTGTTACCTCAAATCAAACTGATGGCACACATACAACAGTTGCCATGTTTTATTTCATAAAAATAGTTTGCAAAAAGAGACGATTCGAGAAATATTAAAGCGATAAACTGTGCTACTTTTAAAAAAGATACATATACACATTATACAGTCAATAGTTGAATACTAAAAGGGATCCGGCCTCTTTGGAGAAGTACACCAAGAATAATCGAATAGAACTAGCTCCGTAAGACTGTACGGCGACCCGTAATCTTCAAACTATACAAAAGACTAAGGAGTTCCTACGAAGCTGCCTATAACGACAACGACCAACGCAGCACACTATAAACCAGCAACACATCTTCAAAAACCACTACAACAACCAAGGCATGCAATACATACACCCTAATCAAGACCTCTTTCGAACTAGCCAATAAAACACAGGTGAAATATATACGTGAAAACAAAAAGGCTTTCGTTCGATTTTTCACGATTGTTTACTAAACAATCGATGACTACCATGTTCTTCTATGCGAAAAATGCAATTCCATCTCGTATTGGCGTGCAACACACATGATAAATTTACATTGCAAGCTCAATATGTTCAACAGTTCGATAGTGTAACTAGAATTTGCATCTTGCCTGGATGTGTGTATGCATCAAAATTGAGATCAAGCCATGCACCCAACAAGATTCATGTGGACGACCTACTATGGCACATACTAACAGTAGTAAGCCCAGCTGAAATCCCTAAACGAGTTAATAAAATCAATTCATATATATATATATATATATATATATATATATATATATATATATATATATATATACAGGAAATGTAAATCTGACTCGCTTTTACTTCGTTTTTTGTTTTGGCTGGTTGGTAAATGTATGCGTTTGTGTTTGTGTGTAATTAACCAAGAAAGCAAGAAACAGAAGTAAAAGCGACAGATTTGTTACCACTAGCATAATCAATTGAAAAACCCACAATGTATATAAATTTATAATATATATATATATATATATATATATATATATATATATATATATATATATATATATAAAATTCACCATCGCAAGAGAAAAGCACCACACAACCCTACTTTGACATCCAACCCACCATGGTGTTCTGAGAAGGACAATGCACAGACAACACACGCATACCGGACAATATATTAGCAATAACAGTATTGTTTCGAAATACTTAAATAGAAGCTTAATGAAAATAACCTTAGAAAACTGAGCCAGGACTATCTGCTTTGAACATAAGATAGAAATATGTAAAATAAATATACTTTCCGGATACGCACATTGCGATCTGATCCTGGTGTAACTGTTTGCCTTTGCTCAAATTGTTGTTTAAATTCTTCCACGTCTGGAAAATGCGCGTTTGTTAAATCAAATTACGAAGACAAATGATCATAGTATCATATATATAATCCTATAATTTAAAATGTTACAATTATGCGAGGTGGAACATATATTGAATAGACAAAGAAGCAATCAAACAATAATTGATTGCGCAGGTGGTGGTAACAATTCTTTAAATCTAGTTTGCGAGCTTGAAGTAAATACCAATCCCATTGTATTTAGCCAGTCATCGAACAACATAACAAAATAATGGGACAGTCGCAACGCAAATGACGCGTTTCGACCTTCCATGATCATCGTCAGAGTACAACGGCAAGCTGACTTGGTGAGGATCAAATCACATTCTATATATATATATATATATATATATATATATATATATATATATATATATATATATATGGAAAGTAAAATTAGATATGATAGAAAGAAGCAATCAATCAACAAAATACACCAACATTTATCATAGTAATATATTCCACAAGCTTAGAATAATAAGGAAAATCAGCCCGCTCAGAGTATTTACCTAAAATGGCTTCATAATGCCAATTTAACGAATTTATCCACCCTATATAAAGCAAAGTTTGCAAAAGAAATTAACATATACAAAGCTCTTTATACCAACAAACAAACAACCTATAATAAAACGAACATTGGTTGCGTGGGTGGTGATAACAATTATTATAATCAAGGTTGCGGTCTTGATATAAACACCTGACCCATTAATTACTTACATATGTCAGTATAAACTAAGAATTGTAGTGTAGAAAAGGCAATTCATCCTGTAGATCGGTTTCGTCCTTATTGGGAACTCATCAAGTACTGGCCAGAATTTGCCGCGGACAGGATACGAACCTGGGCACGTCTGCTTCGGAATCTGGTGCTCTAACCACTGAGCTATCTTGCCGCACACTACACTACACACAATTTTCAGTTATATACTAACTAATGTAACTTGGTTGGTCAATTTTCCTCTAGGTGGAGCTCATATGGCATCCATTTAGACCCAAAGTTCCAACTAACCATGCCCAATCTGTCATTACTGAACAGACACCACATTACATGGGGAAATGGTATTGAAATGAACATTTATATAACTAAACGAACATTGGTTGCGCGGGTGGTGATAACAATTATTATAATCAAGGTTGCGGTCTTGATATAAGCACCTGACCCATTAATAACTTAATAAGTTTATACTGACATATGTAAGTAATTAATGGGTCAGAATTTGTCGCGATCAGAGCTCGAACCTGGACACGTCTGCTTCGGAATCTGGTGCTCTAACCACTGAGCCAGCCTGCCGCACACATGGTAAAACTATGGTCAGTCACACGTACTGACGCGTTTATACTCTTCATTCCCATCATCAGAGCACAACAATACACTGACTAGCGAGAATCAAACAGCAATTCATGCATTAAGAATAGCCATATTAGTTACGCGGTCCTCGAATCTTGTAGTATCACATACACTGCACTGGTAATGACGTAGAACTTATTTTCCATTAAACCCAAGAACGATAGCGCATAATTGTGATGCATTGATGTGAAGGAATTTAAGTTTCATAAAGCAAGAACATGTTAGATAATTATTTCCTGATTCGAAAGTGCACAAACGTATTCTCAAATATGAAACAGATGGCACTACACGTTCTGACAAACTATTCCAGTAATAAAATAATCTTTATCAGATCGAATTTACTGACAAGCTAAAATCACCCGGGGGAAAAAATCGATAAAAAAGCCAAATTGACAAAAAGCGACTCATTATAGCATGCTGAGCTAGCGAAATTTATTAGAAGATATATAAAATCCATTTTGAAAGTCACGACTAATACAACCACGTTTATATAATTAATCGAACATTGTTTGCGCGGGCGGTGATAACAATTATTGTAATCGAGGTTGCGATCTTTATATAAGCACCTGACCCATTAATTACTTACACATGTCAGTATAAACTAAGAACACACGTTTACATATGTTTTTATAGATATATGTATATATAATCAAGTATGTATAGGCTATTTAGTATGTGTATATGCATAGTATTTGATTAAAAATATACGTATCCAAGTTAACAATAGAACAATTTTGATTTACATTAACGGATATAAATATGAATGTAAAAAATTTATGAACGAATTCTCATTCGGACACGGTATAAATTAATGGTGTAAAAGCTGGTGTATCGTTAAAATTGGGTACGCGGAGTTGAAAAAGGTTAACCGGTGTGTAGATCGAAATATCATACAATAAATATCAAGAATTTTTGGCGTGTATGATAACTCCTTTATCGGAAAAGGAAGTCTATTAGTAATACAGTAGCGTATGCCGCAAATAAGGCTCAGGTAACAATATACGTTTGTAAAACATACATATCTTTTATATATATATATATATATATATATATATATATATATATATATAATTTGAAATATGCAATTAGAATACGATTATAAATATAACTCAACTCTGAGATAATTCTTGTCACGTACTGTACAGAATTTGCCGCGGCTTCGAAATCTGGTGCTCTAGCCAATAATTAAAGCTTTCACTAGGTCAACTAGACATTTTGTAGAAATAGCGCTCTCGGCATTTTTCAACTAGTAAATGGCCTGGCCACATACATAGTAGGACTCGTTCGAATGGTGAATAAAATTCGTTTATAATCAGCCTGTAGAAGAAACTTCTAAGCCAAGCCTATAAGAATTGTTGTTCTGTAAAAGTTCAACGCACAGTGAAAGGGAATACAGTCAAATTATTTCCTCTAAATACGCTAGAAAATGTTTTTTCGGAATGACGAAGAACAGAAAAGCTTTATGCTCTAGCAAACACACAGTGTCTTAATTGGTTCGAGCAAGTTGGTAGAATTAAAATTCAAATAATGTAAAATTAAATGTATCTTGGCAGTATAAGCATAAAGTCAGAAGAAGTAATGGTTTAAATGAGTTGAACATAAGTATAAAAATAATGTGAAGAGGAAAGAAAGAGAGGCTAATAAAGAAAATTGAGATGATAAGGCAAACCTACCGCAGTAAATTGAAACTAAAATTACGAAAAAATTAAATTAAATTAAAGAACAAAAACAGACACATCAATTAAACATGAAAACTGGTTACGCCAAATCATTCGTATTCCTCCATCTAGAATAAGTGACAGTAGAGATGGTGAGACTTCACACGAAGCGTAAAACGGCCACAGAGCTATTTCGTACTAAAATTCACAGGATGGTAAGGCCTTCTTCTTGGTATAGCTAAATCATACATTATCGGAAAAAAAATTCGTCTAATTTGGAAAAGATATCAGATAGTCTTTCACATTAGTCTCAATTTGAAGAAACTATAATAGAGCACTGCAAAATGCGCACTATACATAAATTTATTTAATGAAATAACGAATGCTAGTATGACCAACTCCGTCGAGTCTTTAGTATGAGAGAAAATAAACGGCTAGTAGACAGCTGACATTTATGAAAGCTACACTACAAATTTAAGGCAACTGCCTAAGTTAAGTAAACCAGTGAATCACGTGAACAAATATCGGCTAGTAACAATGACATGACGTTAATAATGAAGTAGAAACAGAAAATAATATGCAAGTTAAAGATACTTAGGCATTTTTCGCAGGTTATAAGTCTGCGAACACTCGAGGATTTATATAAAAACGATGATAAAGACTACACTAGTGATGATGATAACAATAAAGATTGTTCTGTTGATGGTGATTGTAGCTATAGATATAATTCATGTCAAAATTATGCTTTACAATGTTCCATAGCCACAGAAATTTCAGACCTAGTGACCAGTGGGCATTAGCTAGTCGGCCCGGGAATGGTAGCATGAAACTTGCTGGGTACAATGGGACACAGTCATTATCCCGTTTCTTGTAAAGTCTCGAGTTTGGTCTACCTACGCAGTAATAATTAGTGTTTAATGGGTAGTGACGGAATGAGTGCAAGCGTGCCAAAAGCAAAGGGAAGGTTTCGGCTGCTAAAAGACATTTTGGCCACTGGCATCTTGGTTGGCAGACTATTTAACAGAAGTAAAACTCCGAAAACAAACCATTCCCACCAAGAATGTGCGACCTATTGTTCGTTAACAACTCACATATGACCATAAACAATACGAGTTATATGGTTATATGGCAATTAAACATTAGTTACTAATTACTTTGTATTGTTGTGCTTGATGATAACATGATGATACTGCTCACAGTTTCGATGTAGCTACCATATAGAGGCGCATAATTTATACAAAGATATACCTCACATTTAACACTGGTTGCTCACACGGCCGCTAAGTGTGACTGGTGGAAATTTTATTTTTTTGCGACTGGTTAGATAAAATTGAATTGGTATTTAAAACAGGCTCGCAAACAGGATTTAAAGAATTGTTACTAATTAATTCGCGAAATCATCTATTGTTTAATTCTATTAACAATATATATATATCGAAAGCTGCAAAAGTTTACTGATCGTTACTGCATAGAAATTATGCAGCCGACGTTTCCATGTATATCCAATGCAGTTTGATCCTCGCTAGTCAGTTTGCCGTCGTATCTCCGATGATCATCATGGAAGGTCAAAATGCGTCAGTGCATTGCGATTGGCGGTAGTTTCCTATATAGTTGTTCGGCGACTGGTTAAATACAATGGGATTGGTGTTTACTTCAAGTTCGCAAACTTGATTCAGATAATTGTTACCACCAATTTCACAATGAATTATTGTTTGATTGCGCTAATTGTATGTTCTTACGAATGTGCAGCAATATATATATATATATATATATATATATATATATATATATATATATATATATATATATATATATATACCTATGAGTGCTCCGAAATACAGGAGTCAGAATTAAGCCACTATCAAAACGATATATATATATATATATATATATATATATATATATATATATATATATATATATGTGTGTGTGTGTATTGTAATAAAATAACCTACTAAGTTGCACCTAAGACTTGTGATGACATGCGAACAGACTCAACGATACGGAGAAATTCTATTCAAAAATATTTCCATCAAGAAAGAAACCGGAACAATCTTGTGTTAGTCAAAACTCAGATCAGTTAATTATGATACTTTAAACTGTTCCGATATTTAAAAGTAAAACATTACGTTATTTCACAGAGTAAGACATAAATAAACGCCTTAGACCTAAATAAGTTAATTTGTTCATTCCGATCTCTAGATCATAAGCAATTATATATATATATATATATATATATATATATATATATATATATATATATATAAAGAGAGAGTGACAGCGAATCTAATCCATACTCTATTCAAGTCAAAACTGGTATTTATGTGTTAAACAAGATAATGTCAAAATGAAGAGTGGTGGAGATCTGCCAATACTTAGGCATCGGATAGGAATTGGTAGCTAACTGCTAGTCAAAATGTATGCTTTACAATACGCGATAATTTCTATTCAAACAGTATCAATGCATATACACATTTATATATATATATATATATATATATATATATGTATACTGAATACAAGAAAAAACATATGTATTTAAAAATACCGATGAGTGCTCCGAAATACATACGCAAAGAAATACACGACTAGAGCTTTGACAGTTCAACGGGTGTGCCTGAAACTAGACGCTTCGTATGGCTCGCCTTTTTAAAATTGACAACCAACAGTGAAATCAATTAAGACGATGTGACAAGAGTAATATAGACGTATATATATATATATATATATATATATATATATATATATATATATATATATATATATATATATATATATATATATATATATATATATATATATATATATATATACTAGCAATGCAACGCAAATGTAAACATAAATAGACGGACAATGAAAGAAGAAAAGGTACAATTCCACATCTGTAGATTTTAGCCGACAAGTTGACAAAGATTAATTGGCTTGATTTGTTAAAACAAAATTCGGGATAAACAGCGAACAGCCTAGTGCAAGGTTAGACAAAAGTCATTATCTTAAAATATATTATAACTATCGATTAGGATGAAGTTGCTTGATAGCAAATTGATTAATCAACTTGGTGTTTGACACGATTTGCGAATTGATATTCAAACACGATGCATTCAGAATACTCAATTCTGCTCTCTCTCTCTCAGCGACGATAAATTTGTGACAGAAATAATATCATCTTATAGTGAAAATTGATGCGTCAACACATGTTTCTGTATTATCAAGAATGCAACGACATAATGAATTGCCATGCATAATGTGTAGAAGAACCAAACCGTTTGTAAAATTCTCTTGGTCCTATGCAAATTGTGGGATCCTATCTACAGTGAAATGATATTTGTGAGAGCTATGGGTGTTTAGCAAAACCCTTTTCATCTGCCTAAAAACGTCACTGTGTAAGCATAATAATACAGGAAACGCAATGAAGAACACACTTCCAAGATAAATTTCTGACTGGATCTCGCCATATTTACTCATCTAAATCAGGATTTTTTTTATAAATGAAGAACAATGCTTAAAGTGGTCTGTTCTTAACTGTTGGTGTTCAGATTGCATAGCGAACAGCAAAAACGTTCAATCACTGACAATAAAATAGCCCATTTTTAGTATGTCGCCAGTAAGCACGAAACGAATGTGCACAGGAGGTTATACGTCCCGTTAATGCTGTATTTGGTGTATCCTACTGGTCATATTTGAATTATTTGGTTACTAGGTGCGCAAAACCTAATACATACTTGCATATATATTAGGTCTTAGCAACAAACAGTATTTAACTGTAATATATTGAATTGAATGATGTCATGCTTACCGCGAAATGTGATAACTGATATCGATGAAGGCCAGAGTGTATGGTTTAACTGGAGTAACAGGTGTTCGGAAATTGTTGTAATTCTCAATTTGGGTGAACTTTAGCATAAATTTATATCCATCAGGTTGGTATCATGTACCGACTCGGAAACCATAGTGTTAGTATCCGGTACTCATCGATTTCAAAAAAGGTATCAGTTACTAACACAATAGCCATAGTGTTAGTATCCTTTACAGACTCGGTATATATATTATATAGTGTGAGTTAGCATTGAAGTCGTATTGTCGTTGACTTTAGATTATGTTAGCTTCACTATTACAGGTTTTACACATTCGTCTAGGAGATTGTACCGTCCTATTATTCCACATTCTTCTACCAAATATATAGTGGTTAAAGGGCGTAATACCGGCTCCTACTGATGAGTCGCCAGTAAGCACGAAACGAATGTGCATGAGATTATACTTTCCGTTCATGCTGCCTTTGGTTTATCCTTCTGGTCACAACTGAACTAATTTGTTACTAGATTCGCAACACCTAATAAATACTTGCATATATATTAGTTCTTCGCAACAAACTGTATTGTATAAACCTTATGAATAATAAAGTTATGCTTCACTACACAAAGTATTTGTCAATTTATATAATTAAATGAACATTGGCAGAGCGGGCGGTGATAACAATTATTGTAATCAAGGTTGCAGTCTTGATATAAGCACCTGACTCATTAATTACTTACATTTTGTCAGTATAAACTAAGAATTGTATAGTGTATATTGCATTATTATATTATATTATATATTAGTATATAACTGAAAATTGTGTGTAGTGTAGTGCGCGGCAGGGTGGCTCAGTGGTTAGAGCACCAGATCCCGAAGCAGACGTGCCCAGGTCCGAGTCCTGTCCGCGGCAAATTCTGGCCAGTACATGAGGAGTTCCCAATAAGGACGAAACCGGTCCACAGGATAAATGGCCTTTTCTACACTATACATTTCTTAGTTTATACGGACATATGTAAGTAATTAATGGGTCAGGTGCTTATATCAAGACCGCAACCTTGATTATAATATTTGTCAATTTACTTTACTAACGCCTAAAATATTTTTATTGATAAAACGATCAAGAAGCCCAGCTTTTGCACACTAAGCACAGAATGATAGGCTTAGATGAATTCATCTGTAACAAATTTGCCTTTAGAACCAGTAAATTTCATTCTGGTGTCTATTTTTATATTTTGGCAAACATTAAACTAGAGCAAGTATAATGTACAACTTTCTCCATATTACTCGAAATAAATCATGAGTAACCTTTAAGTTTTGCTTATCACAAGGTACATTGTTCTTTTTTTGACATAAGGATGACATACTAAATGTGCGATCATTGTAAAGTCAAAAATGAAGTACTTTATCGACAAATCTAGAATTAATGATATTTTCATTAGCAGATAAAACGAATCTCCGCATCTGGCAAGCTATCTGTAAAGACAACTAATTATTCAAAATTACAAATATGAAGTAAATAGTATGCAAAATTTCAAAAGGCACACGCTTCGAAGCTTTTTACAATCAAAGAAAATGCTTCAGCGGCCAAGGCCAAACAATACAAATTTTTAAAATTGATTACATCACTCAAGGATGGATGTCCGGAAGCTATGGACACTTCAGAAGTGCAGACTAGTGGACTTTGGCCAGGCACGTCGGAAACACTATTAGTAAAGTTGATTATGTAACATCACTAATGCCATTTCTCTCCTGAAATTATGTCCGATTCTATAGACGACTCTGCCAGTGGCTAACATAATAGGCATTACTAATATTCACCAGTTCTAAACAAAACTAAGCGGATGGCAACTAACAGAGCTAAATTTTACATAACAAAACGGATTTCTTTCAATCGTGCGCAAAGTAGAATTCCACCTGCTTTTGTTAATCCACAAGTAGTCTAAAGAAGAGATTTCATATATCTATTCACATAGAAAGACTTATACGGCTCTCTCTTAGAGTAAAACCGGCTCGCGTTCACACACACACACACACACACACACACACATATATATATATATAGTATATATATATATATATATATATATATATTCAGTCATAATAGCAGTATCATATGATTCAACAAGATATTTGCCAATGTTCAATTTATTTGCATTTATAATCACAAAATTTTTTAAAATTATCAATTATTTCCCGTTCATAATTTTTTAATCAATGCACTTTCAAGTTGAACTTGACGCCTATCTCGATAGCAAGATCAATATAGCGCTGGCCAAAACGCCTTTAGCAAACTGTAGCAACCTGTTAACGGAGTGGATAGACGGACGGAAAGTATAAATAGTGCTGATTTTGTCCATTTTCTCCCATTTTCGATAAGAATCAGCCTGAAAACGTTAACAAATCGTCTTAATATTCCAATGTAACAAGATTTATAAATAATGTACAGTTAGTTATATTTATCTTCCGGTTTCGTGAAGGAGATTGAACATAGCAACGGAACACAAAGGTATTTAAAGCATTAATGTAAAAATCCAAGCATTTCTGCTTACTTTACAGCCTTCACAAGTAAGAGCGCCGAAATGAAAGCCCGACGAAGGTCCTCCACAGACACGACAGGGAATCTGAGATATATCGCAGCCGGTCTCTCCACCAGGGGCTACCAATCGGATATAAAGCAATGAAAGTAATAATAGTATTAAGAATAATAATAGCAATAGCAATAATAATATCATCACTCAAAATTATTATTATCATAAGTCTCTTGTTATAAATTAAGTAACAGCCAGTTCGTAAAAGTGACAAAGCTTTTCTCAGGTAAGAATAATTTTAGGCCCTTAAATGAACCAAAATTAACGAGTAGACCTGTTCTTTCCGATCACTAATTGAAGTGGTATTTTTCGAGCATTTCGTTATGAAACGCTGATTATACTAGCTCTAGTATTATCCCAGATGACTTTTTACGCATTCCAGAAGTTGAACCACCAAAGAGATTTTGGTGTGTGGTTTGATAAACAGAAGAATTTGGCCGGCGCTGATATTACTGGATGGTGACATCCGCGACACTGGTGATATGATAAGCATTCACAGAACACTTGTCAGCTAAGAGAAAAATTAATGAGCAAAAATCTGTGTAAATCTGACAACAAGCAAGATTAAACTTAGCGAGAGTCGTAAACTTCTATTAAGGCATTATGTTCCCACGGGCTTTTATTCTAAGTCTAGTATTTGTTTGATAGAAGAGTTTAGTGTGACTTTATCAATTTATTGCACTAGGACTGGGTGAACTAGTTTGCTTATACAACCGACGCATAAAGATGGTTATCTCTCACAACACAGAAAATAACACCCAGCAACGAGATTTTTAGCCTACATTATCGCGGAATATGCCTATCTAACAGAATTGCATTAGTAATCTGACAAGCAGGTTGAGTGAGCGGCCTCCTAAAGCAATCTAGTAACTGTTGCAAAAGACGAATATACCTTTTAAACTGGACGTAGTTAAATAAATGCACAATTTCATAGTTGTATGCTAATAAATTTGCCCCGATATGTGATCACAATAATACATATATGTTTGTAAAGAGCACAGTACCGGCTCCTACTGACGCGTCGTCAGTAAGCACTAGACGATTATGCACATGAAATTTTGCGTTCCGTTCATGCTGTCTTTGGTTTAACCTTCTGTTCCTATTTAAAACACTTTTTTTATTAGATGCGCAATACTTAATACACAATTGAAAATATATTAGTTCTTCGCAACAAACAATATATATAACTGTTAAACTAACATTGGCTGCGCGGGCAGTGATAACGAAACCGGTCTAATGGATGAATTGCCTTTTCTACACAATACAATGCTTAGTTAATACAGACAAATTCTTTAAATCAAGTTTGCGTGCTTGAAGTAAACACCAATCCCATTGTATTTAACCAGTCATCGAACAACATAACAAAACTACCGCCAGCTGCAACGCACTGACGCGTTTCGACCTTCCATGATCATCATCAGAGTACGACGGCAAACTGACTATCGAGGATCAAACCGCATTGAATATATATGGAAATCAAATTTTGATATGCGGCTCTCACCTCTAGCAGTCTTGCATACATTGAACTTGACTGGAAATGCGGTTTGATCCTCGATAGTCAGTTTGCCGTCGTACTCTGATGATGATCATGGAAGGTCGAAACGCGTCAGTGCGTTGCAGCTGGCGGTAGTTTTGTTATGTTGTTCGACAACTGGTTAAATACAATGGGATTGGTGTTTACTTCAAGCACGCAAACTTGATTTAAAGTAATTTTACCACCACCCGCGCAATCAATTATTGTTTAAATTGTAATACAGACAAATGTATGTAATTAATGAGTCAGCTGCATATATCAAGTTGGCAGCCTAGATTATACTAAACATATAACTGTTATATCATTAATGGATGATGTCACGATCACCGTGAAATGGGATGGCTAATGTTGATTTAGGCTAGAGTGTATGGATTTGTTGGAGTAAAAAATGTTAAGAAATGGTAGAAATTTCAATTTTAGTGAACAACAGTCTGGATAGAAACCATTGGGTCAGTACAATTTACAGGCTTGGTGTCTTGAAAAACTTTACAGGCCAATTAAATATTATATATGCTGAGTTGGCTTTGAAAATGCATTACCGAAGACCATATGAAATCAAATCCATTACTCATTGAGTACACATTCGTTTAGGAGATTGTATCGTTTAGTTGTCCCACATTTCCAGATCAAATATATACGGTGAGAATAGGGCCTAAAATACCGGCTCCTACTTATGAGTCACCAGTAAGCACAAAAAACATATTTACACCATAGTAGACATTTCGGTTATGCGGACTTCGATATACCCATCTGGTCCTATTTGAATAAATTTGTTTGGGGGTGCGCAACACCTAATACACAGTTATTCAATGTCAGTTGATCAAATATAAATAAAATCATTATTTGTAATAGCTCCGCCATTTACTTCTGCGGGACAATTGATAGCACTCGAAGGTCGATAAAATCCTGAATCCTCTACATTTCCAGGTGCGCCGATTTTTGGCCTTGATTGATGGGTTCTTTAATTTGTCCCTTCACGCTGAAGCCGTGCATCAGCTGTTTGTCTGAATATGATCAATCAAGGCCAAAAATCGGTGCACCTGGAAATGAAAAGGATTCAAGATTTTACCAACCTACGTGTGCTATCAATTGTCCCGCACAGAAAAACGGCGGAGAGATTACAAACAAGAAGGACAGCACTGCGCAATATACATCAACATTTAAGATTACAATTGTTTTGCTGTGAACATGAAATACATTCGTTGACACTAATTAA
>JAQBSW010002292.1:55000-106356 GCA_029291075.1 Eudiplozoon nipponicum
GCGGCTGAGTGCAGCGAAGGCGAGATGAGGCATGACGCATGAAGAATTTCTGAAAACAAACCCAATATATAATTAAATTATCTTTGGTTGCGTGGGCACTGGCAACAAGTATTTAAATCAAGGTTCATCATCATCATCATGCCCAGCCACACAAAAGTCAAGTGACTAATGTTTCACTGCCATATAACCATAAGGAGTGAAAAAAAGTATATAAGTGAATTTAGATAAATTATTATTGAGATTTACGAGAGAGGGAGAGGGGTAGAGAGAGAAGGAAAACCTTGCTACTATGAGTAAATTTATCAGGATAACTCACAGAAATGAGGCAAACTAAACCTCTTCACAACACCATTATGGCCAAGTTAGCATTCGGGCAAGGCGACATCAGCAATACAGCTTCCTTGCGAGCCTAATATAAATACCAATCCAATGAAGTACACACTTGAAATTACCTGATCTGCGTTTTGACTAACGCAGCTTTTATTGTTCCAGTAGTTTTCTTTTCGGCTACCTGTATCGGTAGCCGAAATATTTTAGAGAAAGACAACTATTGGAACAATAAAAGCTTCGTTAGTCAAAACGCAGGTCAGGTAATTGCAATTAATCCAGTTTCGCAAAAACAATTTTCAATTAAGCATACACTTTTTTCGTCGCTATTGTGAGTATTGTGCTGTGGATATAAGTAGACAAACTGGCCTGAAGATGGAAAGGGGATTCACTTTTCGAAACGTCGCCAGTAAACAAAAATGTGATAGAACCGCATTTCCATTGGGACGAATACAAACTCAGCCCGATCGAAGACAAAACTAAATTGGAAATTGTGATCAATCAGATCTTTGTGAAACTGTCCGTGCAAAGCTACTACCCGCGTATGCAAAACGCGACATTGGAAAATATGAAGCTGGCACTCCGCAATCAAATTTCAAAAAATACTTAAGTATACACTTGTCAGTATAAACTACCATCGTAAAGGCCATCCCCTCCTCAACGTGGTACGACGGTGTCAACCATGTCTCGATGGCCGATCGTACATGGGCTAACGGGGCTATGGCGGTGGTGTCATCAGGGCGTGGTGGATTTCCGACCGGCAATCGGATCTCCTATAAAATACCACATGAGCCCGACGACGGCACCATGACTCGGCGTGTGTTCCCCGCCACAAAAGGGTTCAACAGCCACAGGATTACATGGACTCCTGGACAGTACCCCGTACTTCCGAATGGCGAATGAGCTCTCAACAGCCACCGGCAACCATGCAACTTACTGCTGCCTTGCAGACTGCGCTTGGATGTGCAAAGGCTAGAGGTGCGTCCTCGATCAAAAAGCCGAGTGGTGAGGGGACACCACTTGTACCAAATTCCCGAGAAACTTCAACTGAAATGTCACAAATACCGTTCATGCTACGGCGTCCCCGGCAAGCGACGCGCTCTGTATCAGCGCGAAAACACCTATTTATTTCGGGTGTTGGAATGTTTGATGTTCCGAAATGGCTGTTAACCGCCCGGCATGGAGAGGTATAATCCGGGATTTATATGGAGCCGGCTTATCCTCCAAAAGGAGTCAGCCGCAGTAAAGTAAAGTAAAGTAATAAACTACGCATCATATATAACATAGAAAAGGTAGTTCATCCAGTAGACCAATTTCGTCCTTATTGGAATCTCTTCAATTACCGTCAAGAATTGGCGTCGGATAGAGACACAAATATGTGAAGGAGTATAAATTATATGAATTAATTATTATAATCAAGGTTGCGGTCTTGATATAAACACCTTACTCATTAATTACTTACATATGTCAGTATAAACTAAGAATTGTATAGTGTAGAAAAGGCAATTCATACAGTGGACCGGTTTCGTCCTTATTGCGAACTCCTCATGTACTGGCCAGAATTTGCCGCGGACAGGACTCGAACCTGGGCACGTCTGCTTCGGAATCTGGTGCTCTAACCACTGAGCTATCCTACGCACACTACACTGCACACAATTTTCAGTTATATACTAACTAATGTAACTTGGTTAGTCAATTTTTTCTTTTAGGTGGAGCTCATATGGCAGTACATGATGAGTTCCCAATAAGGACGAAACCGGTCTACTGGATGAATTGCCTTTTCTACACTATACAATTCTTAGTTTATACTGACATATGTAAGTAATTAATGGGTCAGTTGTTTATATCAAGACCGCAACCTTGATTATACAATTGTTATCACCACCCGCGCAACCAATGTTCGTTTAATTATATAAATGTTCATTTCAATACCACTTCCCCATGTAATTTGGTGTCTGTTCAGTAATGACAGATTGGGATGGTTAGTTGGAACTTTGGGTCTAAATGGATGCCATATGAGCTCCACCTAAAGGAAAAATTGACTAACCAAGTTACATTAGTTAGTATATAACTGAAATTGTGTGTAGTGTAGTGTGCGGCAGGATAGCTCAGTGGTTAGAGCACCAGATTCCGAAGCAGACGTGCCCAGGTTCGTATCCTGTCCGCGGCAAATTCTGGCCAGTACTTGATGAGTTCCCAATAAGGACGAAACCGGTCTACTGGATGAATTGCCTTTTCTACACTATACAATTCTTAGTTTATACTGACAAAATGGAAGTATTTAATGGTCAGGTGCTGTCAAGATCGCAAACCCTGACTATAATAATTTTTATCACCACCCGCGCAACCAATGTTTGTTTAATTATATGAATTAATGTAAATAGTGACATGCGTTTAGATTGAAAGCTATTGATAAGGATAGCCAAATCAATGAAGTTTACTTTCACTTAAAATATTTTGACCGTCATTACGTGTGATAGGCGGTAGTTCTACTGTTGCACGACTGGTAGGATACCATGGGATTGGTGTCTATATCAGGCTCGCAAATTTGACTTAAAGAGAATTTGTGGCAATTGGCTTACTTCTACGAACAAAATTTTTCGGAAAACTTCGATCTGTTTTATCAATTTGATTGGTAGTCATTAGCGGTACCAGTGAAAATTCACACAATAAAGTGGAATTTAGTAAATCAATGCGGTTGTAAAATAGTACATTTCTATCATGGTGACTTTGCTGTTACCTATCAGTCTAACATGCACCTAGTCACTTTAAACCTAATAAATACATTCGATTAATTCACGAAGATGATGCACAAGAAGATTCCAATCACATGAACTAACAAACAGATATGCATTTCCAATAAACATTTGTTCCAATGAAAGTTATCACACACTCACAATTGACCAAAATTACGCGGCGCAAAAATGTTTTTAAGTAAAAACTAACAGATAAGCATGAATTCTTCTTAGTCAAAATTGAGTACCACGTCTAAATTTCAACATCTCTGTTAAGAGACAAGTATGCTTACAAATGTAATCTATAAGGTGGGACAGGTGTCAATATCAAGATGGCGTCTTTGATTTACACTTTTTGTTATCACCGACAGCGAAACCAACATATTCCGAAGCAGACGTGCCCAGGTTCGAGCCCTGTCCGCGGCAAATTCTGGACTGCACGTGATGAGTTCCCAATAAGAACGAAATCCGTCTACTGGATGAATTGCCTTTTCCACACCATACAATACTTAGCTTGCACTGACAAATGTATGTACTGAATGGGTCAGGTGTGTTTATATTAATTTAGCAACCTTGATTAAAATTAACTGTTATCAAGCATGCTTACAAATGTTGCCTATATGTTGGAATTTCAATTTTCCTGCAAATCCTAAGAAGAACACAAGTGTAGGCTCCACCAGAACGTCGGGCAAAAACCAGAACGAAACCAGCCTACCATTCACCACTCGAAGTGTAATGCAATAAATTTATTGACAAAGCTAAAAGGAAAATGTTATTTTCCATTCAAAATAGAAAAAATTGAAATATGTAGATACATCCATTTGTGTATGTATGTGTGTGTGTATGACTCTGAACCGAATAATCCCGGTTTCGAGTTACAGACACGACAATTCTGGCCATTAATGCGGAGTGCCTAATAGGGTCCAACGCAATCTAGTATACGAATTGCATTTCATATATTATGCAATACATACATATTTTATACCTAAAATATATATAGATATTTCTTCAATGACTCCGGGGTGCGATCGAGACGTGTAGAGCAGCCACGGTTTTCTTTCGTGGCTCGTCGCTTTGCTCTATCCGATATACTAAGATCCGATTGATCCTCATTTCCAAGTACGCATCGAGTTCGTCTTCGTGGTGGCTGAGTACTGATGCGTGCCTTTCCTCCCAAGGCTTCAACATCGTTCATACTAACCACTGGAAGTCGGCTACGATCCAATCTTCGTTGATTGGCAACGTTTTGACACGGAATTTCCCGTTCCATCGTCAGGCATCTAATCTGCTATTGTGAGCATTGGTATTGTGTGTTTGATTAGAAGCCTGATGATGGAATGGGAAATTCCGTGTCGAATCGTTGCCAATCAACGAAGATTGGATCGTAACCCACTTCCAGTGGTTAGTATGAACGATGTTGAACCCTTCAGAGGAAAGGGGCGAAGACAAACACGATGCGTACTTGGAAATGGGGATCAAACAGATCTACGAGAAACTGATAGTGCAAAACGACGACCCACTAAAGAAAACCATGGATACTCTCTCTCTCTCTCTCTATATATATATATATATATATATATCACCACCAGATACCGTCAATATACTTTAATTCGTTATGCCGTAAAAAAAGCACTCCATATCTTAATTGGCCATAACAACTGTTTTTATGTGTTTAGTTTTGGGCCTTAAAAGATGGACATTTTAAAGCATAGTTAATGGCTCTGAAGTTAGGCTATCTTTTCCGCCACCGGAAAAGCTTCGTCAGAGTATACGAGATCAGCAAACCGTCCGCCACCACTGATCTCTACTCCGGGGAATGTAGCGATGAATTCAGCGAAGACTACATCGAAAATTTAGATAAAAAAGATGAATCGATGAAAAGACTCACAGAAAGCCAAAGTCCATCGAAAAAGGTTACGATAAACCCTTACTAGTGAAAATACATGCTGATGAGTTATTATAACTGAAGAATAAGCAATAGAACAGTCTTGGTCGAGACGCCAGCATTTAGCATAGCTCGCTATAAACGTACACATGAGATATAATCGAAAGCGGCTGAGAAATCTAGGAAAGCACCATGAATGAGCCGCCGATAACAGTGGAACAACTCAATGGTGTGACAGAGTGCATGAATTTGGTCCACTTATTTAATTCAAATTTGAAACCACACCGGATTTGCCTAGTCCGTTGCTCTCGCCTTTCCACTGGTTTCAGATGGATCCCTTTCTCTAAATTCCAGCAAATAGTGCGATCCACTTAAACCTTTATTCCACCAAACTTGAAAATTCGGAATGGAAGCCATCGACATCGGAGGCATTTCAGTCTCTCATGTGACTGCATGTCACGGCCACTTTATGCGGCTCATTCAAATCTATACAAATATAGCATTCCCTAGTAGCCAAATCTGGTACGTCCGGCGATGGAATTATGGAGCATTTGGTTCAGCCGACGGAGTCAGTTCATTTCCCTAACTTGCACATACATTCACAAGAAAATCAACGTACCCACGCAAATGAACAAGACAATTCACCGAAAAAAGTACAAGGTAGCATAGATAAAAGCAGTGTTAAAATCCCTTAGTTAGTAGAGATGAAAACAAGCTCTGAATAATTATTTAAATCGACGTTATGAACTTGGTATAAGCACCAATAAAAGTATATACCCATTCGGCAGTGTAAACTAAGCATTGCAAAGACAATACGTCCAGTAGACCAATTTCGCGCTTATTAAAAACAATTCAAGGAGTGCCTAATTTTTTGGCGCGGTCAGGGCTCGAACCTGGTAACATTTGTTTCCGAGTCTACGCCTCTATCCACTGCGCCACCCTACACGATACCGGTATATGACTTAATTAATCAAACGTCAAATAACTGGGACGCGTAGACAAATTAGATGCGTAAAACTAGTGACTGTCGCATACAACGCAAACACACAATACAGGCACAAAATAAGCAGGCACGGATTCAGGTATGCACAATTAAGGAATGCCAATTCAACTCTCGGATAGTATCTACTGGAACTTGCACGCCCTAGCTAGAGTTTGTAAGTCAATTAGAACAGTTCTCATACATGCCCACATTAAGGCGTACAAAATAATAACTATTATCACTCTCTCAATGCCAATGTAATGTACACACCCAAACGCATACACAAAGAAATATATATTACCATCAATCAATATTTGCAAGCAAGTTTTCTACTAGAGTAATAGAAAATAATAAAAAGTCAGGAAAACGCGTTTGAATTTGTTTGTGCATTGAACTGCCGGTTAGCTGCTGTTTTGAACAAGCCTTTGACAAATGTAAAAACAAACCTTGATAGGGCGCAAACAACCCGTGTGTGTGGTAAGACATTTGTTTTATTAACGCATGCAGACACACGCCATACACACGTATAAAGAATAAGACATCAAAGAACGCTTCAATGTGCGTTTCCATGCGTCTGTGATAAACTAAGTGGAGTGATGTGATCTGGAAAAACGAAATAGCCTAAGCAGACATGCATAAAAGCATTACAACTGTTATCACAATCACATTAATCAACATCTAAAACGGCAAGAACAAACTCTATTTTAACGGTTTGTAGGAGGCATACATTTTTAGCCAAAACGCGAATGAGAGAGAAAGTCTAGAATCATTTTGTGTGTATGCAACGATTCATTTGAGTGAATTAAGGTATCGGAAACAGAACCGAACAGAAAATCGCTACGCAATTTCACACAAAGTTCTGTTTAGTGAAAAAATACCTCCAAAATTCACTTAAGTGCCAACACACGCGTGTAAATATATATATATATATATATATATATATATATATATATATATATATATATATATATATATATACATGTAAAAATAAAGCATCGGAAACACACCAGCCAGTTACAATAGATAAATAAATTAAGCAATGTTAAAGCTGTAAAAAGATCACAAAATTGTCTTCCAATACCGGCTTTAATAACACAAATAGATCATGTGAAAAGAAAAGAAATGAATTGCGGGCTTCAGATTCTCATTGTGCGTTATGTAAAACGAAAATGAAGAAATGGTGCAAAGCATCCATGGATTATAGGTTGAAATTTACGTGCCTGTCATTAGTGATGCCCCAAATAGCATTGACGCAAAGTTTTAAAAATTGTACGGGATCATGCCAAACCACGCTCCGGCCTACGCTAGACGTCTCCTATTGAATATCAAGGTTGACTTAGTTACTAAACGGGCACGGAAAATGAAAAATGGTCCAAATTTAGTGGTTAGGAGTATGTCTCATTCCGAAGTTGAACAATAATTAAATTTAAAAATTGATTCTTTAAAATATAAAAGGCTGTTTATATATATATATATATATATATATATATATATATATATAACTATATATATATATATATATATATATATATATATACTCTCTCGAAGAAGAGAGAGAAGAGCGAAGATAAAATTAAATACGCAGTTTAGCTTCATAAAATGGAAAATTCCGTTACAATACAATCTCCAAATACTGATTTAGAGCCTACATATATATATATATGGAATATTGTCTTTGATAGTATATAATAATTGACAAAACACTATTGAATGTTTGAAATTATGTCATAGTGTGAATCGGCCGATTTATTCGAGCACCCTTAAGAGTAAAATATTGTTTTCAGCCATGTTTACGTTTCATTTCATTGAGTACAGAGTGAATTCTAGATGTGTCTTGTTTCATGTTGTCTATTTATTGAAAGCAATCGCACAAATGGATTTTAGTTGTTTACGCGTTGGTTTGCAAGCGTGCGTGCGGGCGGACAGGACTGAACTCACAGTATATACTAATTGGGAAGTACATCTGCTACCTTCTCTATCGACGAATTGTTTTAGAATATCGGAAAAATCGCTAAAGCGAGAAAATTATGAGCACAGAGGTAAAATAACCGACGACGACCAGATTACACGTGAACTATTAAATCTTTAGCTATTATTACTCTTACTCAAACAAGAGAATGATACTCATTATTAGTAGAATCATCATCAATGGCAACAGTACAAAAGGTGATAGCAACTGAAGCTTCCCTGCCATACGACAATAACACAAAATACATGAAAAAGTTAAAAAGATTAAGTGATAATAATTTTTTAAATACAATAATAACTTCTACAAAGCATTATTAAAGGAGAGCGATTTATGAGGAAGAGTATCTAGCCGACATGAGTATATTTACCGAGGTAACCCAGAAATGAGCTAAACTAGATCTTTGTACAACACTTTTATTACCAACTGCGCTTTAAGTCATAGTGGCGTCGCCAATAGCGCTTCCTTGCCATCCTCACTGTGTTGCGTCATAAACACGACTTACCCTCGAAGCTAACTCTGTACAACTAAACTCTACAAGATTGCCAATGGGCTGGACTCGATGCCATATCGCGTAGTGTTACCAATCAAGAACAACGATAAGCACGCGGACCATACCCTGACAGACGAGCGAGCCCTACACTACCCAATTTGGATGTCGGTGGCTTTAACGGCGACATGTCATGACAAAATCTGTCCACCTTGTTTCTGACGTCAATCGGGCGCTGGGTCAGAGAACAATACTCTACTAAGCAATCGAAATGATTGAAGAGGTAAAAAGGTTACCGAGCCAACGCAGTTGATGAGGCCTCATTTGGTTTTCAAACGAGGGGCATTTTTGGCCGATCCAAAAATACGTCTACGGATGTCAGCGTTGGGTAACCGTTGTTGGTAACCTACGTGTGCTACGCTTCTCAATCAGCAGTGATTGAATGTACGTAAACGTCTGAAATCATCAACCTCAAAGGGGTCAAGTCTCACTAGCGTATAATAAAACTGCACTTACAGATGCTGTGTTCACACGACTTTTAAGACCGAGTGAGATACTCTCGTGTTTCCATCAATAGTGAAGGTTGCAGAAAGTTATTCTAGCTGTCGCAACTCCTATACTTACCACGCCAATCACATTGCATGAATTTTTGATAGAGCTACCAAGTTATATAAACCTATCAACTACGTTCAGAGCTTCACTTTGCAGCCGCAGAGTTGATGTGAGCAACAGGTGCTCCATTAGAAGGATCTGCAATTTAAACTATGTGAATTCCATACCGACAGACTGAACGAGGGTTGCTAATATACTAAAAATAGTAGAATCTGGGTTGCCGAATATTTATACAACATAATCTGTATAGCGAAGATCGCCTAATCCATCACAATGGAGTGCTTCGATGTCCGCATCTTGAACCTATGGTAGAGTATAGTTAATAGTGACATCAATTTAACAACTTTTTTTTAAATGAGGAAAGTGGACAACCTTGACAAACATCACTACTAGTGGTAAAGTTGTCGGATAATTGAATTCAGACTCTAGCGCGAACAAAATGATTACAGAACACACATAATATTAACAAATTTAGTGGTCATACTCTTATTCGACTGAATATTAAAAAAGGACATTGCGGTCCACCGAGCGAAATGCACCATTGACGTCTAGAAAGACGACTATAAAGGGACGGCGATACACATGTTGCTGTTCAAGCACTTTCCTTAAGGTAAAATATTACCTTTACACCGTCGACTTTACCTGAATTCGGCTTTTCCCTTCTAGAATATGGTTTACGCAAAGCGCAGAGACGGCGTAAGATAATATAAACAAATAAAATACATACGACTGAAGTTCGGTTTAGACCACGAGTTCCGATTACCATTTTTGAAGATAGGAATGATGATCGACTCGCTGCAAGCAGCGGGAACAGTCATGTAACAAACACCGACCATTACATTATGCGAACGGTTCTTCCGTTTATTCGGCTGTTCTGGTCCAAAAGGATTCAAGATAGACTTTCTGATTGTGTTTAAGTTAGCGTCTTACAACTCTACGAATATTATAATAAGTCGAACTAACAGGAATTTCGAACCCAGTTTCGAGGATCTTCATAGATTTTACAGACCCAAAGACTATTTCTACGGGAGCTTAAAGTGCCAAATACAGTAGAACCAGAAATTGTGCCTAGCTCGAATTTTCACCACAAAAACCATTTAAAGGTGATTATAGAATACTTCCATGTTTTTGTCGGAAAGGAAACTGTTTGAGTTTGCGCACATCTATTTGAGAGTTGTCTCTTTGTATCTTTTTCCAGAAAATGTAAGTGCAAATCTGAAACGGGTAAGTGCATGGTCCGACTCGACAAACGTGTTCCAAAACGAGAGCTAATCCTGGATGCAACCACGTCATCTATAATTAATTGCTACATGATCTGAATGGGAGAATGTAACGCGGCGAAATGTCTTACACTACATTTGAACACAGGAATAAATTGCCTTATGGCGAATACAATTCTTTATTTCGTTAATGTTTGTTACTGTTAAGGAGTTTAATTATTTTGAAGGATTTTTGCATCGTTCGAGCTTCACATGTTGACTCTCCACAAGTTGCGCTCGCGAGATGTTGCCTTGCACTATCAATTTTGCATAGATCCGATTGATTGTGCTGCGTATAGTGGCCTGATGATGGATTCGGAAATGAGATTCCCAAACGTCGCCAGTCAACGAAGATTAGATCGTACCCTCATTTTCAGCAGTTAGCATGAACGAAGCTGAAGCCTTCGGAAGAAAGAGACGAATCCACACCCAGCCAAATCGAAGATCAGATCGATGCGTACTTGTAAATGGCGATCAATCGGATCTTTGCGAAACTGATAGTACAAAGCAACAACCCACGAGCGCAACTCGCCAAGAGTCAACATAAGGAGTTTAATCTGCCGATTTTTATCCGACACGAATGATTGGACTAGAAATTCAAAACGGGCCCACAGTAAGTACCTTTCCTATAAATATCTCTTTCTACTTTCTGACAATTTATAATTATTTCGACATCCAAAACAGTAATTCATTCAGTAGCTCTCATTCAATCGTAAATTTGGAGTTCATCTCATTCATTTGATTAGGGTACCTTATCTAAAAATTAAGCTGGCTTCCATTTATATATATATATATATATATATATATATATATATATATATATATATAAACGAAAATAAGCGACGTTTACCTATTCAACAAAACTTAAGTATCTATTATGATTTTAACCATTCATAAGTACAAATGAAACGATTTAAATGAAATTTCACACTTGCGCCATTAGGTTGTCTTTATAACTTGTACTAAGCTGTGGGCTAATGAGGGGATCGGAAGAGGTGTTCTGAACATTTTCCATGGCAAAATAGAGAATGCGAAGGAAAACACTGTTAGCCACAGCTTTGTTCGAGTGAAAGGAATACAGTCTGTTTGCACATAACATCAAAGAACTTGTATTTAGCACATAAAGCCTTGTAGTGAAAGTCGTTCCTTTCATTCAGTCTAAACGCGGCCCATTACTTGGCGCACTAGATGAGAAATGTAAATATCGGTAAAAAAAATAAAGAGTATTCTTTTCTATAAGTTATTAGTAACGATATAGTGCAGTAGACAGCATGTCCATGCTCTTTTCGTTTCTTTTTATTTAATTTCAGGTTAATTTTAATTATCCACATGGGAAATATTTGTATCTATTGAATATTAACAATCTTATTTGTGCTTTGGTGAACTGTAGGATACAACTCTTTAACATGTCTAACGAATGCTTATAATTATTTCGACATAAAAGCTCGCCTACAGCCAAAATAATGATTGTTAGAAATAATAGTCAAATTGAAGTTATATGTTTATAAAACAAAAACAATACAAATCGAATCAGGTCTGTACATGCCACCACAATTATCTACGAATAGAAGATAGACGGATTTGAAAACATTTGGATTAACGCGATAACAACTCTAGACAAGGTAATGAAGGATGTGATTAATCTGATGCTAACAGAAAACAGGTAGAACGTGAAATTCGATTGGAATGGCAAATGATTACGGCACTACCGGATTCCATATTGCATATAAAAGTAAGGATACTAGCAGGCAATAGGCTACACAGAACAAGGAGAGAAAATACAATCTCTGAATACACCATAGGTATATAGGGTAGAGTATGCGCCCAACAGAAATTCGAGCAGAGGAGCGTAGAACGGCGTGCAAAATGTGTACATTCATAGAAGACGGACCAACAGATAGGCTGAAAGAAATACAGACGCCTTTCGATATGCAATCGCAGTAGCCTGACAAGGTTAATTAGAGAATGAATTGAAATAAAAACTACAAGGAACAGGCGCAAAAATATTTTAGGCCAGATATTTAATGATGGCTTGCCGATTAACAGAAAACGTGGCTTAGATTAATCAATAGTAAAAACTCAGCCTATTTAGAAACTACAACTTTAGATAAGATTACGCAAATTACGATAGTATTCAATGAGCATTTTGATGACATTCCGTCTCAACTTAAGTGCAAACGTAACACTGATTTGTGCTCCTCCATCTCGAATGGAACTATCTTAATTCTAAACCCTTTTCTTATAAATTTCTTCCTATTGCAACTTCGTCTGTTTAAATATTTTAGAGAATGAGAATGTCTTATGAAGGATTCTTATTCTTTTATTTCTTTAATGTTATTTGTTTCTGATCGCCTCCCTCATATCTCACTCTGTCTCCCCACACTCCATGACTGTCACTTTCTTTCTATCGCATTCTTTCTCTCGTTCTCTCTATGCATTCTTCAATCTTACCTTTTAGATGTCACTATTTCAACGAACGTGTTTTTAGCTTCTACTCAGATTTTTTAAAGGACAATAAATAGACCATATCACGGTAGCAAAAAATTTAATTATACCTATTGTTCCACCTCCTAACCGTTCGCAATCAATATGTGATTATTAAACCGAGAAATGAGTATTAAACGCATCACGTGAGAAAATAGATGAGAGAGTTACCACGACATTGACATATATATTGATAACCTACATTGCTGCTTTTATATATATATATATATATATATATATATATATATATATATATATATATATATATATATATATATAATAAAATATTCTCCGGTTCGAGTTCAGTCCGCGTAAAATTCTGAACAGTACTTGACCAGATCCCAATAAGGACGAAGCCGGCCTACTGGATGATTGGCTTGACCTCCGAATGCAATGGTGAATTTATACTATACGTAGAAATATCATTAAATAAGACTTCAAATCAACGTAAATTCCTCAAACGCCATGGTTTCTGTTGCATAATGACAGAACGGAGGTGACTAGTTAGAATTTCAGGTTTTAACGGATTACAAATAGGCTCCATCTGAAGGAAAGGCTAACCAAATCATTAGTTTATACATGACGTTAACTTGGGTATAGTATACGGAACGTGTGGCGCAATGTTTACAGTCGAAGAGTGAAGCAAATGTAACCCGATTCGAGTCTCGTCTACGACAGTACTTGAATAGTTGACATTAATGACGAAACCGATCTGCTGGAAATTTTTCCTTAACCACTTTATACAATATTTAGTTTATACTTCATATATATATATATATATATATATATATATATATATATATATATCCAATTAGGAATAAAAACATTAATAATTTTCTTCCTAATTAGACATATACTATGTAATATTAAAAGCATGGATATTATAAATATATATATATATATATATATATATATATATATATATATATATATATATATATATAATGAGGTTGATGTTTATATCCAGTTTGCAACCTTCAATTGAATAATTATCACACCACTCGCGCAATCTATAATAGTTTTATCCAGAAATTGTTATCTTTGACTATTCATTTGTGATTTTCTTCAAAGCGTCAAAAGTAAGCGCTATCGTTTGGAACGAAATTCTATGCTCTAGAAAGATTTCTTAGATAGCTGTTACATCATGGAAATTCAGGCTTCAATTGAAAAATTCTGTAATGTCTGAATAATATGACTCGCTACACCAGAAAGATGAACGGGATTGCTTTTTTATCAGATGATGCCTAGTAATCGGCTATGCGAGAAATTATACATGACCAGTCAAAGTTCATGCGCGACACCAGAGAGAAAGATTTTTCAATCAGCACAAAGCTAACTAGGTATGTAAAATTTTTACCTACGTCAAGGTCTTCATTTTGCCGCCACAAAGTTTATGCGAGTGATGGGTGATCCTACATATATCAAATGGACTTTGATTTTATACTCAAATACCAAAACGACTGATAAACTATTCGAGGGAGGTAGGGCAAAGTTTAGGTTGACGAATTTATAATGAAATATCTTCATAGTCAGGATCAACTAATCTTTCACCAGGAAGGACTTCGACGTCTGCACCCTGAACTTATTAAAGTATTTTGTTTTTATTTCAATATTAAACATAAATTGGGGATAGAGGACAGCCTGGACAGATACACTTCTAGTATTAAACCTTAACGTGGCCTGAGTGTTCGTGATTTACGATAGGCGCTCTTACGCGTAGGATAATCAAAGCGACTATCCAAGACAAGACTAAAGTCAAGCTTACACCACGATGATAAACCGAATGAATTATAATTGCTTTGGTATTAGATAAAAATAGGATTTGTACGTGAATGAGACACTATTGGTACACATTAGAAATGGCATAGCAATTCTGGTCCCTTGAATGAAAACAATGTTGATATTGCGATTTAGCATTTCGCCAGCAGTAAAAGGCCCACCAGTTCGCGAGGAAAGAACACTCACATTCTAGGAGAAAACGGATAAACTAACTTTGAATTTAATTGATCCATGAGGATCAGCAAATGCTGCTGGAAGTACAAAACAGGGCTTAAGCATCACCCTCCTCCTGCAGAGCCATGGAAGTAGTGCGTATGCACATGGTTTTCACTTGTTCTTCCGTCAGAACATAGAGATCAATCAGGCACTAATCAATACCTGATGGACGGTTTTAAGGTAGCATCGCCTTTATTTAATCTCCGACCAGTACACTACGGGTTTAGACCTTACCGAGCAACGCTCTAAGGTACGTCTGCGTGTCTGTCGATGGAATGAAGGAATAATAGGTCATCAATTACAATTGGGGCTGGCTTATTTGCATTCAGTCTCTTCACTGGGATGGCCTGGCACTTCAAGGCCGACGAAATCAGTCAGCCGAGAATAACCTTAGTTAATGTGCTAAAATTCGCTTGCGACTCTTCGGCTGTTAGCGTCAGCACTGAGCTGCATGAAAGCGAGAAGCTTCATTTTGATTTCCGCAAGCTGTTGTAGAAACTTGCCATCAGTGTGTTGACAGTGGAAAGAAAGCAACCTCAACATCGCGGCTGTAACAAACTTGTGAGCATATTTAGCATAAAAGTGATATTTAAAGTGAATGAAAATAATTACCCTAATTCATGAAAATGCCTTAATATGTAACACGACCATTACACGTTTCCTTTTTTTAAAGAAAAATAACTTGCACGCATTTGAACAGAGAATTTTACAATTTGTTTACAAAATTCTAAACAAGAAATACCTAGGCTAGCTTCCTACTATTTTATGCATAACCAAGGAAGTGATTACTTAACGCGAAACCATTGTCTGAACTAGTCATGCATACTGGAAAACAATGATTATTGGCATGGGTGTAGTAACATAAATGGAGTCAGCTGTCATTGTTTGTAATCAATTTTCGATTTGAACAGCTGGAAAGCTAGCGTAGTGTCCGGATAAATTTTGGACAGTTAAAATTTGCGCTAAATTTAACAAAAACTGTAACTATAAATTAATAAACACTAACCACCACACATTAATACTGGCGTCTAGATAGACAAAAAATGTAATAACTGGATACAAATAATGGATTCCCAATTTAGACAAGCAAATGCCACAGCAGCTATTCAGCTGACTTGTATTATTTATTTTAACTAATCCCATCCAGTCTTACGAATGTGTGCGGTAAGCTGGCTTCTACATAGACAAATACGTTATGTGGCGCGTTCACAAGGACGAATAACAAAGTTATGATAAGCAAACCAATTCAAAGGTCAGAAAATATAAACATGCGGATAAACATTTATACACGACCATACAAAAACAAAAGCACAAATAAATGGCCAGGAGATGCTTATGAACCACAACTCGGGTGTTCAAAACCATTAACCAGATCTAGTTACTTTGAGGTGACTTTTAAATACTAGTGCAACAGCGATCGCGTAGATGGACTAACTTTGTAGCCAAATGTGTTTTGAAGATAAACTAACCCAAGTACACGTTATGGTATAGCCTAAACAATGCATAACATGACAAAGGCAATTCACCTACCAGATCATGGTTTAGTCAATTTATGGCAATTCCGTAGTTAGAGCGAGAAATGCGAGCAGGATTCGAGCACTCTTTTGGTTTAAACAAACATTGCACCTCAACGGCGTCATGAGATCCATCCTATTGATAAAATTTTAAACATATACTAAGTATGACATTGATAGATCATGCTGCATGTAGATACAATATAGTGCCACTCACCGTGCAAATCAGAATAGCCACAGTGATCTACATAATAAATATTGCACGGTATTATAACAAAAGTCACCGTCAGCTAGACAATGGATTATTTAGCAACGCTCAAAATATAACATGTTATTAGGATCTCGAGAGGGAGGGGTGGGAGATTGTCTATTTGAATTTTATCGCTTCAATCAAGGTTGTGAGCTTCATATATACAACTATCTCTCTCTCTCTATATATATATATATATATATATATATATATATATATATATATATATATATCTCTATATAATAATCAATTATAAACTAAGCATTGTTAAAGGTAGACAGTAATTCATCCAGTAGATAGCTTAGTCTTAATTGAGCACTTTTAAGTATCCTTCAGTCAGCATTACCAAAAGATGCACACTAATTTTCTTTCACTATAAGTTGATGCTACGGCTAAGCCCACTAGAAACTTGTTCAAGCCACATGGGAGCATTGTGTATAAGGAGTTATATAAGCAACTTTAAATAAAGTAATTCCCCGTGCCACGTCAAAGCCAGCATGTCTAATAAAATGTGCTTACGCGGTAAGGAGCACAGACGGCATAATTTAAAAATAGATCGCATTTAAAAAACAAAGAATAATAATAATTCTTAAGACGTGACACAAAATAGCATAAGCTTTTTCCCTAATAAACTTAAGTCAACAAATTTTCGTGATCATCTTCGTACCACAATGCAAAACAATATAACAAACGGAAACTTATAGCTCCATCACATTATAACTTGGGCGCAATGCCGCTTGTGGTTTTGGGAAATTGATTTCAACACCACCAGGTGAAGACAGGGCAAGATTGGAGACCTCGATGCCTTTATCACAGCTATTTTCAGTCACAGTCAATCTTCCAACAGATCCATTTCCCGTTCATCAAGGCCTCAGGCCAAATCTGATAGCATCATCATCATCATCATCATCATATCCAGCCATACAAAAGTCAAAAGTGACTAATGTTTCACTGCCATATAACCATAAGGAATGAGGGGAAATATATAAATACCAACAGAAATAATATTTTAGACAAATTATTAGTGAGATTTACGAGAGAGAGAGAGAGAGAAGAAATACCTAGTTACTATGAGTAAATTTATCAAGATAATTCACAAAAATGAGGCGAACTAAACCTCTCCACAACACCATTATGGCCAAGTTAGCATTCGGACAAGGCGACAGCAATACAGCTTCCTTGCGACTGATAGCTTTCGATACGAAACCATTCGTTTTAGTATTAGAATGGATGAGACTTGACGACTTCGAGAACACGATTGCCTACGTAGAAATTATTGTAAGACAAACGAAAGCTTATACATCTACAACCAAGAAGAGCTATAGTTCGAGGCTAAACGATAGTAATACTCAGTTGTCATCCAAAGTATATTCTTGCGGAGCCCGCTACCAGTCGTTAATGAATATGTCTACCTCGGATCTCATGAGAACAAAAAGATAAGCAGCAGTGGATATTTTCAGGCATTTCAATCAACGCTGCAGTAGTTTCTGACAAATTACATTAGAAGCTCTGAAATCGCCCGCATACTTTACAAGGCACCATATCCAGTTTAATGTTGATCTTTATTTTTGCCAATGAGCAATAGTAAATGAGTAATTATAGCTTCTATGACTTGAAAAATTTGAAAATCCATTCAAATTCGCTCAGTTTCGCACAGCTTACGATCAGTTACGCGTCAGGTATAAAACCTCACACTAGAATACTACAAACGTCGGTATTAAGTTTCCCGCTACCTGCTTGCTATTGTATTATGTGTGGGTTTAATGCAAATTAATCCAACCTTGTTTTATAAACCACTTACTGTATCTGAGTACCAGATATCACAGTCAAGCGAAAAGAATATTGCCTACTTTAATTTTTATTTATATCACTGCTTTATAATAAATTTATACTGCGATCATGATTAGTTACTCATTTCAAATTATAATATGTGTACACTTAGGTATTATTTATTACGAATCAAGGCCCATATTAATTGTGTATTAAGTGTTGCGCACCTAGTAACAAATTAGGTCAAATATGACAAGTCTAAACAAAAGTCAGCATGAACGGAATATATAAGCTTGTACATGTTCGTTTCTAGCTTACTAGCCACTCATCAGTAGGAGCCGGTATTACGCCCTTTACGCACTATATATTTGGTCACATTTGAACTAATTCGTTACTATATGCGCAAAGCCTAATACAATTACATATATATATATATATATATATATATATATATATATATATATATATATATATATTAGTTCTCGTCACAAACAGTATCTACCTATTATATAATCAATTGAATAATGTAATGATTACCACGAAAAGTGATAACGGATATTGATCAAGTCCAGTAAATGGATTTGCTGGAGTAACAGGTTTCCAGAGGTAGCTGTTCTTCGCAATTTTGGTAATATTTCGTACATCTTGTAATCTTTTGTGTTGGTACCATGTACCTATTCGGCAACCATAGTGACTATACCATGCACAGGCTTGGCAGTTACCGATTCAACAAATATATTGTTGGTAACCTCGATATATTATATATATATAGTGAATTCGCTTTGTCGAAAACTGAATATGAAGTTAGCTCTATTACTTCAGATTTACGCCGAATTCGGAAAATCTTGATTCAAAAACATTTCCGGACCCGTGAGAACGCATCAATCTATTACAAAAAACAGACTATCCACCTCAAAACGTAAAGGAATCAAGATTTTAACGACCTACGCATGCTATCAATTACCCCTCAATCGTAAATTGTGATATCACCTCGAATGATAACGGGAAATATGCAAACAAAAACTCCCACTAAGGGATATATCACAAACAGAATATCATGAAATCCATTGTGTTGGCACCATGCACCTATTCGGCAACAACAGAGTTTGTACAATGTACGGACTTGGAAACCATAGTTTTAGTATCAGGCGCTGACTCAACAATCATACTATTTACAGGCTCGGTTTGAAGTGACATCGTCAAAGACTTTATATGAAGTTAGCTTTACTATTGCAGGTTCACACATTCGTATATAGGAGATTGTACCATTCAATTGGCGTACATTCCTCACCCAAATATATAGTGGGTATAGTATGTAAAGTCGTAAAGTCCATCCCCTCCTCAACGTGGTACGACGGTGTCAACCATGTCTCGATGGCCGATCGTGTACATGGGCTAACGGGGCTATGGCGGTGGTGTCACCAGGGCGTGGTGGATTTCCGACCGGCAATCGGATCTCCTATAAAAAGACCACATGAGCCCGACGACGGCACCATGACTCGGCGTGTGTTCCCCGCCACAAAATGGTTCAACAGCCACAGGATTACATGGACTCCTGGACAGTACCCGTACTTCCGAATGGCGAATGAGCTCTCAACAGCCACCGGCAACCGTGCAACTTACTGCTGCCTTGCAGACTGCGCTTGGATGTGCAAAGGCTAGAGGTGCGTCCTCGATCAAAAAGCCGAGTGGTGGGGGGACACCACTTGTATCAAATTCCCAAGAAACTCCATGAAATGTGGAGCCGGCTTATCCTCCAAAATGAGTCAGCCGCAGTAAAAAAAAAATAGTATGTAATAGTGGCTTCTAACGATGAATCGCCAGTAAGCACGATATGAATGTGCACATGAGATTATACCTTCCGCTCATGCGGAATTAGTTTTATTCTTCTGATCCTATTTTAACTAATTTTTTACTAGGTGCACAATACCTAATACAAAATTATACTTGACTCGTTTGGGTTATTGGTAAAAAATTTTCCCAATTACTACAATGTTTATTGGGATATTTGTACGAAATCTGTAACTGCACAGGTGATGGCAACAATTCTTTAAATTAAGTTATTGTACCAAAGATATACACAAATCATATTCCTTTAATCGGTCGCACGAAATAGCAAAACTACCGATCTTTTGAATTAATTCCTTATCTAATTTTATTCAACATAATTTTAGAGCCCAACTTCAACAAATGTTTAGAGATGAGAGACAGACGATTAACAAAATAAAATACAAAGAAAAGGTAAATAAAAACGACCATGTTCATGAATAAACATACATTTAAATTTTGATCAAGAAAAACAAAAAATACGATAAAATCCCCTCCATTATCTACATAGCAAAAGAAAAACCGATATTATAGCATTAAGATTTTATAAATATAAACATGCAACCTAACAAGGGAGTTTTTAACATGTTTTTACACGTTAATGGGTGCATCTAAAACACACTTTTTCGTTAAGCATGTAGTTAAACGGCTGAAAAGAACGTTGACTAATAAACTATGCCGTGAAAATGTCTCATTTAAACAAAAATTGGGTTTTATGTCTGTTCAGGCGATGGCTTTCAAGGCAGGCCTTCCAGAATGCTCGAGTCACATGACATTGAAAATTAAAAGCGAAAATGAGCAGATAAAAAGCGCCTCATTATCAATTTGTGAATTACTTGCGATATTAAAATTTAATATAAGCCATTGCACTAGTATGGGAAACGAGTTAAAGTATAAAGTAGCGAATACTAGTCGTAGGCTCGAAAGTTAAAGTTACACGAATAATACGTTAATTTATAAATTCAATTACAAAAATGCCATATTTACACGAAAAGAGGTGTGAAGTTTAGATCTTTGGATGTTGTCAAAAGATAGGATCAAAGTTAACATAAAAAGATATATACCATTCATACAGTATGGCTTTGAAAAAGTGTCCCATCGACTGTGCAACACTGAATATCTGCTACCAAAAAGTCTCCAACGCATTAATAAAATCAACTCCACTCTGAAAAATTTCAATTTCCACCGAGGTACTATAGCGACTGAGGGCAAACAGGATTCTAGAAAGAAAACCTGCAGCCAAAAACAATACGAGAAACATTACATCTAAATCGTAAATCAACAACGTATGAGCCGATTTTTGAACAAAAGATTCATAAGTGCTATAGTCGAATTGAGGTATGCAAGCATCAATACAACTATAAAATTATCTAGGGAAATATTTTGCCAAGTTAAACAAACGGAGCCAGAATTAGCCGTGTCTACCGCAATAAAAACCAATTGTTGGACAAAATCCGCATTTTTTATTAACAAATTAAAGCAGATTTTATGTTATTTATGCCCCACAAATTTCAGACATCTCTTGATTACACTACACGCTTACCAAATGTACACGTTTATTTACAAAGAAAAAAGTTCATAACAAGCGGGTCAATATGTTCTGTTTGTTGGCCACACAAACATTTTACAATTAATGCTTACGCTGAAAAGAAAAGAAAAATAAAGCAAAAGCAAACAATTACACGAAACTTGAAGTGCAGTCAGCACGCAGAATACCATTCTACATGTCTTCATCTATGTTACTGTTATGTTTATGTTTGATTGGTGCCAACATTCAAAGTGTATCAAATAAAACCCAGCTACACTGCTAAGATATCCATCTCTCTCTCTATCACTGCGTACATCTGAATACTACATTTATCTATTAATTATTCACAGAAGTGATCTATGCAGAGAAAATAAATATTTAATAATCTTTATAATTAAATTTTCCCAATAATGTTTTCCTGCCATGTGATGTCCACATTTTCCATTTATTCATGCGTTTCATACTATTCATGCATGACGAAACCGGTCCCACTAAGTGAATCGTCTTTGCTACCTTCTACAATATTTAGTTTATAATACCATATATATATATATATATATATATATATATATATATATATATATATAATGGGCCTGTTTTCATATCAAGCTCGCAAACTTGAGTTAAATAACTGTTATCATAACCCGCGCGATCAAGTATTGGTTAGCTGTATTGATGCATAAATCATTGTTCAAATATCAAACCGCCACTAATCGGTGGGTGGAGCGCATAATACGATAAGCAAAGAATAGCGAAGAATAAAGAAAGCTCTCGCTCTCTACATATTTTTTAGTATAAATTAGATATTGCATCAGGTAGGCTATACTGACTAAATAAGTAAACAAAAATCCTGTATTTAGACTTTATATATATATATATATATATATATATATATATATATATATATATAAACATGGTAACTTAGTTGAATGTGAACGGTAAATGGACAAACGAACGTAGTCTAGATTAAGCAATCATTTCGGATGTTGTTGTAGTGTTGAATTAAGTTCAATTTTTGGACACAATTCCACAGAAATCAATTTTTATTTTTCGCAAAACCGTAAGCGTTCATTAAGTGGTGGTTCGCGAAATCTACAGCAATACTGGTATGGCACCAATAAGCATAATTAAGCGAAATGAAAATAATTACAAGAGAAGGTTTTAAAAAGCAACAGAAAAAACTAAACAATTTTGATGTTGGTGGTAATATTACACAATAAATTGGACGCGTACTACGACTAGATCAGATTGCGTAACCCATGCTGCAAAGTATCTTAGACAGCCGATTTACAGCTCTTGATTCCGTTTTTTGTTACACATGCGTTAGTTGGCACTAATTGAGAATGCTACTTACATATCCTGCTCATCGAGCCAATCCGGTGGATGGCAGGAAACGCAAGTGGTAACTTAGAAATCCCGTGGTCTGTTGCTAAACGTTTTGATATAGGTCACCTAATCATACTGCGCTATACTTGATATGACACACAAACGTTTGAAAATTTGTGCAAACGTCAACAGACAGGGTCCAGCAGAAGCCTGGATAGCTTTTCTTGGAACCAAAACTGACAAAAAGCAAGATTTGTTATATGACTGGAAATTGTAAGCAATGTGCCGCTTAATTAGAGGATGACTTGCAAAACTTTTAAAAAAATGCTCCCAGTACCAATCGCTGTTGCTGAAATTCTGAAAACTACTGAAGAGTAATAAGGAACTGCGCTTTCCGTCTTATGCTATATTCATTTTATTTCGTGCATATATATATATTATTAGAACTGTCACGGACCGGACTAAACCAAGGACCATTTGGCTCAGTCTATCGACATCAGTAGTTTCCATAACCATTTCGACTTGAAATTGAATACGGAAGTATAGGGTACAGTTATTCAGCTCATCACTAAGGCATTGATACAAATTTGCAGTTATAAGTTAAATTATGTATTGTGTCAAGTTTTTCCTGCAGTTGAATCCATTCAGATATCGCTTTCAATGTAAAGTTTCAACTAGATATCCATAAACTGTCATTATAGGACAGACATCATGTCACCTTTAGAAGCTGATATTGATTTCTAATATAATGGCAGAATTTAATTATATTTATATGTATAATAAAACAGTGATTAAAGAAGCAGTAGCAATTCGTGAAGAAGAACAGTTTTGTCCTTATTTTGCACTCATCAACAGTTGCCAGTTTTGCTGTGGTACAGATTGGAACCCGCTAGCATAAATATAAATGTTCTTTATTGGGAACTCTTCAAGTACTGGCCATAATTTTCCGCGGATGGGACTCCAGCGTCTTCAACACTAACCACAGCGCTATCTGTGCCGCATGCTACACAGAAGTTTAAGTTATATCGAAACATGTATTTTGGTTAGCCGTTCCTTCAGGTGGATCGCATTTGGAGAGTTCAAAATAATCTATTAAGATCTGAATTTGAACTAGCAACCTACGATTCGATATTATACGGCAGTCGACTTCCCAACTGGTACTAAGCCTTTTTTTGTAAGCTTCCAGGACAAGTGTTAAATGATGCAGCTGGTCAACTAGTTTATGCTCATGGTGTTACATCTAAATTCAAATTTGTAGATTACCTCTGTGGATGACAATGACAGTTGATATTTACATCTACTTTAATGACTCGCCGTGCATCGCAAAAGACATTTAAACTTGTATTGCTAAAATTAGCTGCGCTAATCGATTTAGAATTTAAATTGTATTTGATGCAGGAAACTTCCACCGATGGGGCCAATTTAGAAACACTTCTGTTTTCATGGTCTGTTGAAGGAAGTTGAATAGCTTTCAGTTTTTTTTATCAATAAATCAAATTAGTGAACTCTAGCACCATTGTGTGTTCAATACAAATCCTTCTTATACACATCACAACAATACCCTTACGAATACTCGGGCTAGTTAATTGCCCAATCAAAATTTCCCATGGTTTAGAAAGTAAGTTTAAACCACGATACACTTTTAAAGTGCAAATCAAGGTGTACTCAGAAATTGACATTACGAAATATAAGTAACGCACTTAAAAATGATTATAATCATTAAATGAATTAGTCAGAATTAATAACGTGGAAAAACAATTACAGAACCATAAGTATGAGGAATGTTTGGAGATTGTGAGTGAGCTTAATATCAAAATCAGTATAGCCGATAAGGATACGTAAATGAAGGATAAAAATTACCGAGCTTGTAATTGATACCGAAAAAAATCATTTCGAGATACCGTGCCTGTATATGATACCAATACAATGGTTTCGAGATAGGCTAAGTTTCACCAAATGTGAGAATTGCAACCACAGCTGAACACGCATTACTACAGCAAATACACATTCGTAAGGGAGATTGTACCGCCCAACTGTCCTAAATTTCTTGATCAAATATATAGTAAATATGTGGCGTAATAACGGCTCCTACAGATGAGTAGTCAGCAAGCAAGAAATGTGTGTGTGTGTGAAAACATACCTTTCATTCATGCTCACTGGGAAATTCTCAGGATACAATTTAGACTAATTAGTTACTATGTACACAATAACAAATACAGAAATGCGTATGTATTAAGTCCCCGCAACAAGGAACATATAGATATAATTGATTTTCAGGAAAGCTAGACACAAAATATTTTATATAAGAATCTGTCTAACGTCAGCTATATTCCTTTTCACTTAAGAACATACCTCAATTCAGGAAAGCTTAAAATATTTAGCCAGTCATCGAACAACATAACAAAACTACCGCCAGCTGCAACGCATTGACGCGTTTCGACCTTCCATGCTCATCATCAGAGTACGACGGCAAACTGACTATCGAGGATCAAACCGCATTATATATATATGGAAATCAAATTTAGATATGCGGCTCTCACCTCTAGCAGTCTCGCATACATTGAACTTGACTGGAAATGTCAGCTGCAATTTATATGCAGTCATATATTCAATGCGATTCGATCCTCGATAGTTAGTTTGCCATCGTACTCTGATGATGCTCATGGAAGGTCGAAAAGCGTCAGTGCGTTGAGCTGGCGGTAGTTTTGTTATGTTGTTCGATGACTGGTTAAATACAATGGGATCGGTGTTTACTTCAAGCTCGCAACCTTGATTTAAATAATTTTTACCACCACCCGTGCAATCAATTATTGTTAAGTTTAAAATATGTTAAAATTTATTTGATTATTTTAATTGAATCGGGATGCTATGCCAGCACAATAATTCTAACCACCTTAAATAACGTTTTGAGGCATAAAATGATAAAAGGTAACTTAAAAGTGGCTTAAAGCGCCATAACAAGATTCTCAATGCTTACATACAGGTGCTCACTAAACCTGTTAGGCACAAAAATTGTAGTCAACATAGTAAGGCAACGGCAGAATTCCTGCCTGATACCCAACACACTTATGGCAAGGGTCTTCGATAGACACCGTTATCCAGAGTGAAGTTGCAGAAGAGAAGCAGACATTTTCTAACCTCTTTTAAATACAATCATTCTATGCAGACGGTTCGCGTTAATCCACATTAGCAGACTATTCAAGAACATGATGATGGTAGATACAAATTATCCGCCCCCACTAGGAATAGGTGTACTTGCATAGCCCACAGATAATCACGTTAACTACATGATAATGACTCAATACTGCATCGGTTAGTGCGGAGCATAAGAATTCTCGCGTGGCCTGTTGAGTCTTTCACAGGAGACAAACAAATGCAGATAGACCACGAACTTGGGCTTAAGGGTGGAAGGCTTTTAATTCGATTCCTGGTACGGATCAATATCGTCACGTTCTCAACGAACACAAAGCCAATTTCAACGTTAAATTAAGCGTCGTTTATGGCCAAATGGGCCTCTCTGTTTTGATCTTAAAACTTAAAAAATCTCCCGCTCACACGGAGGATAATTTTTAGGGATAAGTAGAGGGAAGGCAACTGGCAACGCTACCTCGCTTGTACAAAAACAAAACGCTCGCCAAAATACGACGAGTAGACGTTCTGCATCAAATGCTGATCCTCATGCACCGCTTAAATCAAAAACCAGTTTATACACAGGCTCTTGCCTTGTGAACTAGTTCGTGACCTGCATTTGACGAACTGCGCAAGCGAGGTATTGACTTTGCTTTTATCCAGGAGACTTTGTTCAACGACTTGTAAAGGCGGATGCGACAACAGCACGATTTTGCTTCGGTACAAATAATTACTCTGAAAAATTGTCAGAACTAGCCTCTGGTCTTAAGTGGAGTGTTGTAAAATACCAGTAATTGCCAAACAAGGTCCAGTCCTCGCGGGAAAAGTAGATTATGGAAATGAAGCTTGAAGTAAAGTAGCTGAGAAAACGGAACCATGTTCGACAAACTTACCCTTAATCTTAACCTGGTATTAATAAATCCAATTTTTCAGCCACATAGGCGTAGCTATAAAACAAATGCAGATGAGAGGACAAATTTCATAGTTATCCTGTCCACCATATTCTAGAAAGCAGACGATAGTTGTCCTCTCTTCAGGGCATAAGACAACACCGAAGTCTTCGCAACACCGTACAGAAAATAGATGGGTGATGAAGATGGTGGTCAGCGTGCCTATCTAGAATACGTTGATGATGGTGTGTTGATTACAGAAAAAGAGGACGAACTCCAGAGTCCTACTAGTTTTGATCGAGAAATTTCCATCTTGTATGGTACGCCTAAAATCTCTGGTGACAACAAACAAATCGCCTTCTACCGAAGTAGTAATCTAGCAGCAGCCGTCCTTGGCAAATTATAAAAATCTATTAGGAACAACCGCCCCGCCACCCCCATCGGTTTGTCTATTTTACCAAAGCCCGTTTTCGAAACAAGCACAACGCCCGCTGCGGATAACTACGAGAGCACTAACTAAAGCCACCAGCACCTGCACAGCATTTTCATCCACCTATCCACTCGATTTGGTTTAGGCAATTGATGGCTGAGCGTCAGTGGCATTAAACAAAAGCGAAATGTACAAATCGACTAGTTCTTTTCGGCTGCTCTTTGACGCACCATCACCATGGACCATTGTTATTTAACAGCGATTGCGTTGGCTGTGACACTGGTTTCCACATACTGCCGCCAGGCAAGCTATCGAGGCAACTCCAATGAATAGCTGGAACAGCAGTTGGAATACGTCAACTATCTCGTGGCCGGATTTAATTATTCGTGATATTAATTACCGACATCGTACGCTCACGAACCAATAGAAACTTAAGTGGACAAATATCTGAGACCAGCGACTAACAAGGACACAGTGAGGAGACTGTTAATGAACTTTATTGGCATGAATTCTTCTAGGACTAGGACAACTAGAGATCTTGATCTAGTTTTATGAATGCATTCATGAGTTTAACGCTTCTCTAGTCCCAAATACGAGAGAAATGTGGTAAAAGCCTGCAGTAAGACAATAATAAATTGATACAATATATTGTACGAGCGTGCTTACGTAAGAACAGGTATCAATTATTAAGTGGGTACTTTATTGAAGATTATACGATACCAACAAATAATCTATAAAAGAAATCTGAGCAATCCTCAATTCTATATCGTAAAATAACCACTAGGTGATATTTTGATTAAAAAAGGAATACATTTTATATATTTATGGGTTGCAAAAGAATGTATCCGAACAAGATAACAGAGGTATGTCAACATTTAAAACTGACGCTGTGCTGCTGCAATTCATACGTAATTATTTGGCTAGTTTAATTGGTATGAAATAGAATGTTTATTAGTAGCTGCAGAAAAATTGAGTTATGAACACCTTAAAACAAATATGCGCCAGTTGTTCGTGAGACCATAACTTCAAATTATGCCAGTTCAAAACAAAACCGGTCCAATGGACCAAGGGTTAGGCCTTAACATTCAATAATCAATTGCTTCACTACAAAGAAACCGCGGACAGGGTTTTTAGCTTATATCGGCCAAGGTTCACAAAAGGGCAAACATATGACACTGTGGATGTATGTTTTTTAATAAAAATATTCTTCACAAGAAGATGATTCTTAACAAAAGACAAGTAAATTGTTTCCTTGATCAACCGATTGCTGGTGTTATATCACATTATACCTCTATATATATATATATATATATATATATATATATATATACCTATATATATATATCATAGATGCATGGAACCCTGGGAAAAATGTTGCCTAATTTCTGTTGATGAAACCATGCGCCCAGTCCAGGTAAGATGATATAAGCACCAATCTCTTTATATATATATATATATATATATATATATATATATATATATCAATATAAATAAAAATTGTATTGGGTAGCGAAACAATTCATTCAGTAGACCGGTTTCGTTCTTATTGCGAACTGCATGGTCACAGACTCTGAAGCAAGCGTGTTCCAGCCTGAACCCTGTTCGAGGCAAAATTCTTGACAGTTTTTGAACTCATCCTAATAGATAAGAAACCGGTCTACTGAATGAATTGCTTTTGTTACCTCTACAAAGCTTAGTCTATAAGGACAAATATGTGTATACAAGTATGTATTAGGTGTTGCGAACCTAGTAACAAATTAGTTCAGTTGTGACCAGAAGGATAAACCAAAGGCAGCATGAACGGAAAGTATAACCTCATGCACATTCGTTTCGTGCTTACTGACGACTCATCAGTAGGGGCCGGTATTACGCCCTTTAACCACTATATATTTGGTACCGTCCTATTATTACACATTCTTGACTAAAATATATAAAGGTTAAAGGGTGTAATACCGGCTCCGATCCTCCAGAAGGCCACCAGTCTCTTTTCTGTTCATCTTCCTAAGTGACTTGTTACTAGATTCATCAACTCTATCACCCTCTCGATAGATATCTGCAACAAACAGTATTTAAATATGTGTATAATTGGGTTTGAGTTTATATCAAGCTCTCAACTCAGATTAATTGGCAATCAAGTCGTTTGTAAATTAATTCATACATTCAGAACTTGCATTACGTACTTTATTTCCTTTTAACATCCGCAGGATCTAATAGTTTTTATTTTTACCTTCTTTTACAGAGCATTAAAATCTTCATTTTTTTATATAAAAAACCAATGCTTGTACGGCAATGGAGCTTATGAAAGAAAATATATAGCGAAGTTAATTTTAAAAATATTTCGGATGCTTGTCATAGTAGCAAGCTTAATAAAGCTACTGCTCGCCTCAGTGGCAGAACAAGTAAACGAAATAAAACTGCGCTCAGTTTATTTTAAATTAGAACAGAAATAAATAAAGAATCTTAACGAATGAACTAATTACAGTAACAAGGTTTTGCGTGGGAAGTACAGGAAGGTAAAAGTTTAGCATCAATGCTGGTAATAAAAGTTCAATGTGTCAGCAATCAAAAGATGCAATTTTGAAAAATAAGTGAACTTGTACTACTATTATTATTAGCATTAAAAAGTTTGTTAATATCAGCATGGTTAGCACTCGAATCTAGCTCAAAAGTATATTTACTGGGAATAAGCCAAAAAATGTTTCGTAAGGTACTTCAAAATAACGTCGACGCAATAATTTCAATATACAGACAATTAGAGAAAAAATGCTGAAACATGTGCAGAATCTACAGGCAGGAATTAAATAATTGAAATATGGTACAGATCCGATAACGCACAATAAATACGCTTATCTAAATTGGTTTCTGTACATATTCACGATCATGACAACATCACATTTTCGCATTGTCGTGATAACTGTTATTTCCTCTTCGATTAAAAACCTGTATGTGCTGTCAAAACGATTCATTTTGTGGAGTTACTTTTAATCGAGGATGTAATCTGGATAAAAAAACCTGACCTTTTATGTGAATACATTTGTCAGTAAAAACTTAGTACCGTATAGAGTAGACAAGGCAATTCATCCGGCAGATCGGTTTTATTCTTATAGGTAACTCATCAAGTACCGTCTCGAATTTGTCGCCTACAGGGCTCGAATTAAGTGGAGTTGCTTGCAATGTTTTATTTCATAATATACTCTACCAAGATTTTAAAAACAAGAATGATCTCAATATTATTGTGATTAAGTTTATAGAATTTATAACCTACATAAAACGACTTTACTTTAATCAAGTTTACGATCTTGATATAAACAACTGACCAATTAGGTAAAAAAATTTGTCAATATAACCAAAACTTTGTATAATGCAGAAAAGGCAGTTACTCCACAAATCAGTGTCTCCTTATTTTGAATTCATTATGTAATGTAGACAGTTTGCCAAGGACAGGTCTCGAATCTTGGCATGTCTGCTTCGGAATCTGTTACTCTAACCAGTAAGCAATCCTGTCGCAAGGTGCATCGGTTCAAGTCTCGTCCGCGGCAAATTACGGACAGTACTTGGATTCTCAGTAAAGATGAAACAAGTCTACCTGATCACTTTTCCTTGTTACCTGATGCAATTTTCGGTTTGATACTGCGAAAATACACGTTCATCAGTATGACACAGGACTTGATATAAATGTTGTCAGAATGAACTAAGAACTGCAGAAGATAGCATCCACAACTCAACACGCACACACAAATACATTGAGCTGAAGTTGAATGACAAAGGTTTCACCAAAAACTAAAATTTGTACAAATTAGCAAAAAAAATTTATCAATTAGATCGATTCCGTCATTATTAGGTACTCCTTAAAAACTGCCTACAATTTGCTGCGACCGGGACTCGAATAATTTTACATTTGTTTCAGAGTCCAGCATGCATGCCACTGCGCCATCCCTACCGTACTTTAAACACAATTCTCAGTCATAATAACATAGTTTTTTGTAAGTCTTTCATTCATTTGAAATATATATTTAACAGTTCTACATAAATCAAAATCAGAAAGATTATTATATAATTATGAAGCTCTTTATATAAAGCAACAAGCACCTGGCCCAAATTTTCAAAAGTTTCATCAACATGATATTCTAAACGACTGGCCACGAATAACAAAATTCAAGAACAATTTACTAGAATCCAGGCAAGATCGAACAGGCCCTCGACTAGAATCAATAAACATGCAATCGGATTGACAACAAACTGAAGTTGAAATAACAGAAGCGCACACGGTGACAGAAGTTTCCAAACAATATGAACATTCAACACTGCAATCCACACTGGCGCTGTTACCAAGTGAAGAATACAAATTTGCGCAAAAAAGTGAATCGAAAGGCTACACTCGGAAAATAGCACTCGTACATGTAACAGCGAACAATGCGCACAAATGGTTAATTCTTAAGTCTTCAAAACAATAATGACCAGATCTCAGACATCACTTTGCAATACAGCGAGAATGACCCTTACATGCAAACACGCATACACACAAACACAAACGCATACACACTTACCAATCAGCTAAACAAGAAATAGAAGTAAAAGCGAGTCAGATTTGTTACCACCCACATATTGAAATGAAAACCCAGAATGTATATAAATAAAAGATTGTAGAGCGAAGTTTATTATTCTCAGTAAATGACCCACCCCAACCACTTTGTTATTAATGTTTTCTTCCGAATTATATATATATATATATATATATATATATATATATATATACTATATATATATATATAACGTTGAGTTAGCTAACCCTGTTTTAAGTAAAATTAACTAATATAAACGTAAAATCGAAGTCGTTTACTGAATATTTCGTTCGAAAATATTTCACTCCCTCTCGGTGAACATAATAAAAAAATTAATTGTATCCTAACGAACACAACCAAAAGATCCTTGTAAACAACTTCGCGTGATAGTGCAAACTTTTCGCAGTTAATATTTAGACGAATCATTCAGACGCCATTCTTGGTGCCGCTGGAATCTAATTGCAACGTATATGTATATATATATATATATGCTCTCCTCATATATATACTCTTTTCTATATATATATCCCTACTATCAATGCTCATACAACAACTTTGACAGAACAACTAACTGGAACACGAATTAGGATAAGTGTTCGACTGCTTAAAGAAAAGCCATATAGCTGCATTACATATAATCACTATCCGTAAACGAAATCTTAGCTAATTCACAGCAAATAATTCTGACGATCAAAATTTAAATATTAGTATTACTGCTTAAGTTGACATACTTTAGCATAATCCAAAAGACAAATAATATTAGTAGTAATGGTAGTAGTAATAGTGGTGTTAGTATTAGTGGTGGTGGATGTGGTAATAGTAGTATTAGTGGTCGTAAAAGTAATTGTGGCGTTTGTAATATTAGTAATAGTAGTAGTAGAATAATAATGTTCGACAGCCTTAAGCAATAAAATTGCATTATACATAATCATTGCAAAATATTAACTAAATAATTAACAGTAAATAACCGTGAAGAGAATAATGTACACAAAAATACAATAATCACCTTAGCCAAAACACTGTGAGTAAAAAATAGTCCAAAAAATCAATTTTATTTAAAAAGATAATCGGTATGAACTCTTTAAGTGAAGCTTTTTAACTCGAGGTAACCACCAATCCCATTTCACTTGCTGAATTCCTCCTCGCAAGCATAATGGTCCCTTTGTGTCATTCCAGTGAGGTAAAATTTCTTGTTAAACTATAATCTTTATGATGAAAATTGTCTTATGCGATCTGAACTTCGTTAGTCGGTTTGTCCATGTGTTTTGATGACGAATACATAAGATTGAAACGTGTTAGTTCGTGCATGTTGTGCTATATTGTTTGATTAATGATTGTTTAATAATATAATTTGTATACGTGTAGCGAAAATTGCGAAGATCTTGTTTTCGTAAATTCATAGAAATCGTGCAGTCCATATTTTAAGTTAGTTACAAGTCCAAATTGTGGTAAATTACAACACACGTATTAATCATTAATACGAGGTTCAATCAGTTATGAAATACTACTCTCCATTTAATTCTGAAAAAGAAAATGTGTCCCAAACATGAGATGCTACCGTCTTTTGGTTTTAGCCTTCTGGTTATATTTAAAATAATAATTTTGTTGTTACTGGGTGCGCGCAGCACCTAATAGAAATTACTATATATATATATATATATATATATATATATATATCTTAACAACACTGCTATATATATATACTCGGCTCCTCGCAACAAACAATATCCAACTGTCATATATGTCTAGTTTGACGTCATTGTGGTATAAAATGAAAAATAACATATTACGGATGTCTCAAATACAGTAACAAACATACCAAATAACAAACATGGCAACATATAAAGCAGACTATATTAAAGAAATCTAAAATTATAGAACAACGCCCTCTAGTTGAATTATTTCTCAGAAGTTAGTGCATCTGCTCAGTAGACGATATACTGTGTGGTCTGCAGCCGACTAAGAGATAATTGTTGAAGCTGCGCAAACATGAAGTATAAGGTGATACTAAAAGCGAATTTGGCTTAATTTAAGAAGCTTTCGATTAAAATTGCTGCGCAAATAGTTGAAATAAAATAAAATCAAACGAAAACTAATAACCAAACTGTAAAAATCAGCGTGAGCAGCGAAGTTTTTACGGCTGTTTATATATAATTCATGAAGTAGACTGGTTTCTTCCTTATTGGCAACTCTTCGAGTACCTTGTATAATTTACAACGAACGTGACTCGAACCGGGGCACATTCTTTTTTGAGTCTAATACTATCAAATGCGCAAGCCGTGCCGCATACCATACGTAATTTGAAGCCATAGACAAACTTGTTTCTGGTAAAACTTCCTTTTGATGTAACCTATTTGGAACCTCTTAAAGCCTGAAGTTGAAGAAAGTATATAGAGTTCAAGTCTAATAGCAGCGTTTTGATAATTAACGCTATCGGTATACACTAAATATTGTACAAGTTAGCAAAGATGATTCATATAAGGGACTGGGTCTGACAATACTTGAAAATCTTCCAGAATTTTTTATGCATAAATATTTCCAGACACGCTAAAAAATATATTTAAATCCATTCTTTAAATCGAGTTTGCGAGCTTGATGTAAATACTAATCCCATTGTATCAAACCAGTCGTCGAACAAACCAAAACTACCCTCGGTCACACGTTCTGACGCGTTTCGGCCTTCCATGATCATCATTTGAGTACGACGGTGAACTGACTCACGAGAATCAAAACCACTAGTCTCGTATACATTGTATTTGACTGGAAATGTCGGCTGCACAATTTCTATGCAGTCACGAAAATTAACGTTTTTGCAGCTTTCACCACAAATATATAGATAATACAATTAGACAATCATTGATTGCACGGGTGATGGTAACAATTCTTTAAATCAAGTTTTCTAAATTGAAGTATACACCAATCCCATTGTATTTAACCAGTCGTCGAACAACATAGCAAAACTACGGCCAGTCACACTTACTCCTATATTGTTTAACGACTGATTAAATATAATGGGATTGGGGTGTATTTAAGGCTCGCAAACATAATTCACCACACGCGCAATCAATGATTGTTTAATATTAGAATTAAGTTTTGGATCTTGACCTAAAGACCAGTCAAATTATTTACAAAAATTTGTCAGTACAAACTAAACATTATATAATTCATCCGGTAGACCAGTTTCGTGCGTGTTGGGAACTCTACTGTGCAGAATTTGCCGCGGAAGGTTCGAAACTTGGCAAGTCTGCATCGGTATCCGTTGCTCTAAATACTGAGCCACCGTGCCGTATATTTTAATATGACTTAATGAGATCCTGTCATTGTCATAAAAGAGCAAAATAAATTTTCACTTGTTAATGCGTTACGTTACGCGAGGTTTCAATACCATTGCTGCAATTAGTACCACTTTATTGTTTTATATAAACGCACCTGAGCGCAAAGCAAAAGTGCTATATCTGAGCGTGAACATAATCAGAAATAGTCTCGAATGGGCCTGGTATACTGATGCTTTCCTAGCGCATAGGCCAAATTGTAATTATAGGTGGACTTATAAAGACCATTTGCTTTCCTAATATGTGTCGGTTTATATTCTACAAGCGAACAACACTTTCTAAGCAATATATATTTTTTTAATATCTCTACTTTCGCTTATGCTTGCAACATCGACTTACCATTTAGCTCAATATGCGACACACCAGACATCGTACAAAAAGACTTATAAGAGATGAATTTCCCAAGAAGGTTAAACGGCTGAGGTAAATCATAAAGAACTAAAAACCCTCCTAAACACTATATGCACGACAAACTAGCTAAAGTTAAATTTAATTTAAGGACTCCTAATGCATCCCAATAGGAATATGACATAGTCAGCATAACATCAATAAGCTGACACACACAAAAGTAATTAAATAATTATTAATTTCTAATTAAGTGTGAAATTCAAAATAGCAATTTATAGATTAAAAGCAAATTATCTCTCAACAATTTGCAACTAAATGTAACGTAATTTTTCATCACTGACCAGTGAACAAATACAGAAAACAAACCTTTAGCAAGTGACTGATAATTTTAAATTATATGAAGAACCACTTCTGTGGTGGCTGTGGCACATACATCAAAACTGGTATGTGCACTCTTAATTTTTTTGTATCCTAAATGTGCGAACTCTATTTAAAAACAAGTTAAGAAGACATAAAGAAAAGAAACCCTAGGACCATATCGTTAGTCAAATTAGAAATTTCCTTATTCCCATATATTTAGCAAAATAAATAAATACAAGGTTTTGTAGCAAGTGTGGCCCAGTTCCAGCTTCGTACGTGGCAAATTACTATAAGTACTCTACGGGTTCCCAATGAAGATGAAAAAAATCTACTTGATTAGTTTCCTTTGCTATTAAAAGTATTGTTTAGTTCATATACTCATATATATATATATATATATATATATATATACTATATATATATATGTATATATATATATATATATATATTATCAAAGCATATAACTTTCCATATGAACAAATAAACATTTCAAAAGGCAAAAGAATCCAAAAATTGAAAAGGGGACAGTGGTCTCCTGGGAATGGAACTAGGAAGTGTATTATGGCTCGCATATCGCAAGATTTCTATAATTAAAAGTTTCTCTTTTCTAAAAATCTATAAAATAGCACGGCCCATAAACGACACGAACAGGCCTTATGATTGATATAATCAAAAGGTTGCGGTGATGTAATTACCTGACCATTAATTACTTACATATGTCAGTATAAACCAAATTTTATAGTGTAGAAAAGGCAATTCATCCATTGGGCGGTTTCATTCTTATTGGGAACTCATCAAGTACTGGCCAGAATTGCCACGGACGGGACCACGAACCTGGGCACGTCTGCTTCGGAATCTCTGGTGCTCTAACTACTACTGAGCTATCCTGCCGCACACTACACTACTCACAATTTTCAGTTATATACTAGTAACTTGGTTGATCAATTTTCCTTTGAGTGGGTATATGGCATCCATTTAGACCCAAAGTTCAGCTAACAATATGAAATCTGTCATTACTGAACAGACACCACATTACATGGGGAAGTGGTATTGAAATGAACATTTATATAATTAAACGAACATTGGTTACACTATACAATTCTTAGTTTATACTGACATATGTAAGTAATTAATGGGTCAGGTGTTTATATCAAGACCGCAACTTTGATTATAATAATTGTTATCACCACCCGCGCAACCAATGTTCGTTTAATTAGCTATTTATGATATTGGATACTCAAAGAACAAAAAACTGTGTAATATGAATGAAGATTACATAGAATAATACATAATGTAGTAGAATAATGAAACAACATTAATAATTCAAGTAAATATTGAACACAGGTATTTAAGCATCCAAGATATGTCATTATATGACATAAGCAATGCCACATGGGGAAAGGATGTTCAATTAAATTTTGAATGCAGAAATATTCATTGCAATGTTTGACATTGTCCTTCTTAAAGGGAAAGGATCTTATGTCGAAAACGATATCCGGGAGGATTTAGCTGAAGAAATAACTGACAAGCAACAGACTGTACCACATAAAAATTGCATGCAATATTCGGTATCGCTAACGTTTTAGACAAGATTCACGTCTCTGAACTAAATTCTTCCTGATTCAAATCACCGCCGTGGCAATAGCGTAATCAAATCCAGTTTTACACGTTGCATAGAATAATCAAACTCCTATCAATCGTATTACGAGCATTCTTCCACAAGGTAAGAAGAACTGCGCCATGATTTTCACTTACAACAGTTTCACGACCACTATGCCTCGAGGATTTGAAGGTTGTAAAACTTCCGTGTAGTTAGAAGACAACACGTAACAATTTGCACAGTACGTGTCGTGACACAAAGAAATATTAAGCAATGTAAAGTTCGAATTCTGTTGTTCTAATATTGTTTCCTTCTACTGGATTCCACTAAATTCACTACTATAGGTTTACACATTCGTTTAGGAGATTATACTGACCTATTATCCCACATTCTTCACCCAAATATATGGTGGTTAAAGGGCGTAATACCGGCTCCTACTGATGAGTCCCCAGTAAGCACAAAACGAATGTGCATGAGATTATACTTTCCGTTCATGCTATCTTTGGTTTATTCATCTGGTCACAACTGAACTAATTTGTTACTAGGTTCGCAACACCGAATACATACTTGCATATGCATTATTTCTCCGCAATAAACAGTATTTAACATAGCATACTACATAAAAATTGCATGCAATATTCGGTATCGCTAACGTTTTAGACAAGATTCACGTCCTGATTCAAATCACCGTCGTGGCAATTGCGTAATCAAATCCCGTTTTACACGTTGCATAGAATAATCAAACTCCTATCAATCGTATTACGAGCATTCTTCCACAAGTTAAGAAGAACTGCGCCATGATTTTCACTTACAATAGTTTCACGACCACTATGCCTGGAGGATTTTAGTTAGAAGACACCACGAAGCAATTTGCGCAGTACGTGTCGTGAGACAAAGAAATATTAAGCATTGTCAAGTTCGCAAAACATCAGAATTATGAAAGCTTTACGAATAATAAAGGTTCATACATGCGAACACAAAGACAAAGGCGAAGGAAAATCATTTGAGTAAAACATTTAAAAAAACACCGAAACCGAAATCATAAAGAATGCTTTTCTTTTTAAAAACGGATTTTTATCAATCAATGGTAGTAAGCAATTACAATAGAACACTCGAATCGGATCTAAACAACAAACATACATTTTTAGAATTTTTTTACGCGTGACTGGTTTCTAGACAACACCTAGGATCTGCTTTGTAGTAGGTGCACAAGCATGACAAAAAATAAAATTAGAAAATTACCATAATAAAAACACTGAAGCATAACTGCCATCTACAAATGACCAGTTTCATAGTTAATTTTAAAAATCATTGGCATATTAAATTTAAACCAACCAATTACTAAATACGGTATATAACAAGTTTATATGCATTCATAAAATCACAAACACATAGATAATAGTAGTAGTACAGGTAGTAGTCGTGGTAATAGTAACAGTAGTAGAAAAGAAAGTTGAAGTATTAGTAGTGATAGTAGAAGTATTATTCTTATTAGCCGTAGTAGTAGTAGTAGTAGTAGCAGTAGCAATAGTATTAGTATTAGTAGTAGTAGTAGTAGTAGTAGTAGTAGTATTCATGCATGCATAGCCATACGAAAGCGAAGAATGACTAATGTTTCACTACCACATAACCATAAGTCGTTGATGGTTATACGTGGACTGTAAAAGAACACTAGGCCGCCCATTCCTAAAGAGGATGGTTTATATTCGGAGTTTCTCGTCTCCTAGATAGTCTGCCAACCAACGCTGATGAGCACTATCTGCCCATATGCCAGTAGCCAAGGTTTCCTTCAGCAGTCGAAACTTGGCTTTCGCATGTGGCACGCCGGCTATCATTCCGTCACTACACATTTAACAATAAAAGCCACCGTGAAGGTAGACTAAATCCGAGGCTTCACGTGAAACAGATTGATGGCTGTTCTTTTAGACCCGGCAAGGTTCATGCTTCTGCCCACCGGTCGTCAGGTCGGAATTTCTACGGCAAGGGCCAAGTAGTAGTATTAGTAGAAGAGAAAGCTGAAAAAGTAGCAGTAGTGGCAGCAGCATCCTCATAATCATCATATCGCACAACAATAGACAAGCCTAAAGGAGTTTGTATTTCTATGCATTAAGAAAGAGAGATAACAAATAATAGCGAATACCTGGTTACAATGAGTATATTTCTCTGGATAACACACAGGCCTGAGGCAAACCAAACCAACGCCATTATGGCCTAGTCAGCACAGAATCAAGGCAATATTGTCAATAAAACTTCCTTGCGATTTTCAATGAAAGTTAAGAAAATGATTCTGTCAGAAAATTTGCAACAAGTTCGCCACTGAGCTCCGCTCGTTGCCATATCTTGCACAGTTTCCAACCACGAACCACGATGCGTGCGTGAACACCCACCTGGCAGAAGATTTGGTTTCATACTGCCCAATTTGGACTAAGTTGACTGTAACAATTTCTTCCACGTCAAAAATCTGTCCACCTTATTTCATACACCAATTTGGCGCTGGATGAGAGAAGAATGCTCTTCCGGGGAAGCGAATTGGGGGCTTGCACAAAATGTGATCGAGACAACGAAGACGACAGAGCCTTATTTTTGTTCTAACCAGGAGCATTTGTTGCCCGATCCAAAAATACATTCTAGGATGTCAGCCTTAGTTAATAGTAAACTACAAGTGCTACGCTTCTCAAAAAACGGCGGTCGAATGCTTGTAGGCGTCTAAAATCATCAACTCTGGGGAGCAAAGTATCACTAGCGTATAATAAAACTGCGCGTGTATATAAATTGTAAACTTTACCATTATGAAAGATTATACAATAATCGCGTTTCTCCAAAAATGGCAAAGGTTAGAGAAACCTACTCTAGCATTCGCGACTTTCATACTCACATCATCAGACATATTGTCTGAGTTATGTAAATCGGTTCGAAGGTAAGTTAGAACAATCAGCTGCAACTACCTGATGCGAACACTTCACCCATACCTTCAGCCAAAACGAATTAAGATCGATATTAAAACTGAGCTGATATTTAGGTCTTACGCATCTATGACTGCCATTATAGGCCGAGCTGAATGGAATTTGGCGCCCAAATTCAGCAATTTATACATTGATTTAAAGAGATTAAGAGACAATTTCTACAGGAGCCTACAATACCAAATAAAGTCGAACCTGCATTGCTTTGAGTGGAATTTATTTTCGTCCAAATTAAATTCAAATTTTCGCCATTAAGACAAGTTAACTTCGACCTTCGCAGATCTCAATAAATTTGTTGATAAAACGCTTCTTCGAGTTTAATTACATTTATTTAAAGTTCATTCTTGTTTATTTTTCCAGGAAACTTTAGCGCGAGTCTACAACGAACAAATGAATGTTTGGAGTTGCCCTTCGTATTTAAATGTCGGATCTAACCACGCCATCTATGACTAATTTCGAAATAATCTATCAAAGTCCGCCTGCGCCAGAGGCTAATGAACTTCATGTGGTGCGAAGCCTTACACCTCATCGGAATTTTGTGCTAGTTAAGCATAAATGATGTTTCGCTCATCTATCCAGCAGTCGTTCACTATTATCGTTGCGCATCGAGTTTAAGGTGTATCGTCCACCTAACTGAAAATCTTCGCTACTTAAGCACCCGGCATGGGTATGCATGTCACCCATGACCAAGACCATATCTGAACTTCGTTATCGACTTTGGTTGGAGTAAATAGCGTCCTTGCGGTAATCGGTGGGAGAATATGCAAATACAACGAAAAGCCAACGTCGATTAAGGGTTTTGGCATTGATTTTAGAAGATGTATTTAAGTGTGCATCACAAATTTGCTGGTTACAGTGATCCTTTTATCAATACAAGCTACAGTTCATTAGCTAAGGACAATACGGACACCCCATCTACCGGATTTAGAAAACTGCGAGGAACCAGATGTTCGAAGCCAATAACGCGTAGTTAAGGACGATGCATACAATTCTATAATGCTCGTAGAATCCTGTATTTTGATATCGGATACGCAATATATAACGATTTCTAATTTATCCAACTTCTTGTCCAGTTTGTTTTGATGTTTGCGCATTAAATGCGCGGACGTGGAGGCTATCCTAAGTTTAAATGAACATTGGTTGCACGACCGGTTATAACAAGTAATTAAATCAGGGTTGCGATCGTGCTATGTACACCTGCCCCTTTATTTATATACATTTGTCAGTATAGACGAAGAATTGTAAAACTTAGAAGAGGGAACTCATGTAGTAGACCGGATTCATCCTTATTTGGAACTCATCACGTACTGTCCATAATTTGCCGCGGACATAGCTCGAACACGGGCATGTCTTCTCTGACAACTGAGCTACACAAAATTTTCAGTTGCATATTAACTCATGTTTCTTGGCTAGCCTTTCCTTTAGGTGGACCCTATATTGCATACAATTAGGCCTAAAATTATAACAAACCACCCCCTCCCAAACTGACATTATAGAATAGGCGTGGTATTGAATTTAATATTTATATATTTAAATGACCGTAGGTTTAATGAATTGAGATATACTTGAATTTTTTTTAGATATTTTGCGATACGATACTGGGCTCAGTGATGTGATCTATACCTGCTATGATTAGCGTCTAAAAGAGCATATTTGTTAGATTGAGAAGAGCAAAGAGTAGAAAAAGTGGCAGAAGCTAGGATGAAGGTGTCTGTGGTAGCCTGAATAGTCTTATCTGCCCTGCGCGATTCAGCAGATAGGACGACCCAGTACGACGGTCAGTGCAGTATGGATTCATTATAGCTCGAATTGTTCATGGTTATATGTAGGCTGGAGAAGAACACAAGATTGCTCATTCTTCGTGGGGATGGCTTGTATTCAGATTTAGCTTTCTCTTAGATATTCTGCTACCCAACGCTGACGAACAAGAACTGCCCAGACGCCAGTGTGAAAAGTTTCATTTAGCAGCTAGAACTTGTCATTTCCACCTGACACGCTTTATCTCATTGCGTCACTACCCATTTAACACTAAGTGAAACTGCACAGTTAAATCGAACTCGAAGCTTCAAATGATGACTGTGTCTGATTAGACCCGGTAAGTTTCATGACATTATTCCCGGACCGAATAGCTTGTGGCCGCCGGATTCCAGACCAAAAATTTCTATGACTACGGGCAGAAGAGGAAGTCTTATTTGTTCTAGTCGTTGTAGCAAAAGTAGTAGTAATAGTAGCAGCAGTAGCATTAGAAGGAATTAGTTGTATTAGTAGAAGTAATAGAGAAGATATGTAAAGCAGTAGTAGAAGCAGCAGCACTAGCAGTCGTAATAGTCAAAGTAGCAACAGTACAAGTAATAATAACAGTAGTAGTGGAAGCAGTAGTATTTTTAATATAAGTAGTGTTAGTAGAAGATAAATTTGTAGTAGTAGTAGTAGTAGTATTAGCAACCGGTAAAAAAGAATTGTTTGCTCAGTCGTCAAACAACATAGCAAAACTATCGCTATGTTATCTGACGACTGGGTAAATAAAATGGGATTGGTATTTACTTCAAGCTCGCAAACTTGATTTAAAGAAATGTTACCAACACCCACACAATCAATTATTGTTTAGTAGAAGTAGTAGTTGTACTTGTTATAGTAGCATCAATAGTAGTAGCTTTTTGTACTAGTACATGTAGTATAATATAAAGTTGAAGTAGCAGCATTTGTAGTTGCAGTAGTTGTAGTATTTTGATGTTATTAGTATCAATTGTTGTGGCAGTTGCTGCTGTTGTTGTAGTGGTAGTACTTGGTGTAGAATTTGTTATTTTTTCCTCAAAATAACTATTTTAGCCACCTTTAATAATGTATAGTAAATACTTGGCAATAAACCGATGAATGAAGTTGGATGTGAATACATTGCATAAAAGTAATTAGTTGTCATAATACATAATAAGGATAGTTGTGGTTTATACATTTTAGTCTGAAATTAAGAGAACCTGTAATGTGGAACTCGTCAGTATAATAGTAAGCAATTGCGGTACATGGAAAACTATTATGGTGACTGGAGGAACTGGTCTGGTAAGATAATAAGTAACACTGGCACTGGAATATATGAAAATAAAACAGCACATCTAGATTTTTGCCGGCGCTAAATAGAGAAACTTGCCAATGCACTGAAGCTGCACATTGCACAAAGACACGCTTTTAGATCTGCGTATTGAATCACTCAATATGTTAGTGAATTACATTATAAAAGAGAGATTAATGTAACTTGAACAAAATAATTAATTTATTTGAAAGGGTCGTGCATGCTGTAGAATAGGAGCACAACAGCAAATATAAAAATTTCCGGTCTGACGACCAGCGGAAACTAGTTAGTCAGGCAATAAAGGAAGTACGAAACTAGTAGGGTCTAATAGGATACTGGATAAAGCACTGTCCAGAATTTGCCGCGGATAGGGCTCGAACCTGGGCACATTTGCTTCGGCGTCTCTGACACTAACCACAGAGCCACCCCTCCAAATACTACACACAATTTTCATTCATTTGGTTGGCCTTTCCTGCAAGTGAAATCTATAGACCTAAAGTTCCAACTAATGAATGCGCCGACGATAATAATATTTGTTTAATTCAAGGCTGCATTCTTGATATAAACTACAATCCCATTATATATACATTTGACCAGTATAAACTAAGCATTTTATTAAGTAGAAAAGACAATTCATCCCGTAAACCGGTTTCGCGAAATGTTATAACTGATATCGATAAAGGCCAGAGTGTTCGGAAATTGTTGTAATTCTCAATTTGGGTGAACTTTAGCATAAATTTATATCCATCAGGTTGGTATCATGTACCGACTCGGAAACCATAGTGTTGGTATCCGGTACTCATCGATTTCAAAAAAGGTATCAGTTACTAACACAATGCCCATAGTGTTAGTATCCTTTACTGACTCGGTATATATATTATATAGTGTGAGTTAGCATTGAAGTCGTATTGTCGTTGACTTCAGATTATGTTAGCTTCACTATAACAGGTTTACACATTCGTCTAGGAGATTGTACCGTCCTATTATTCCACATTCTTCTACCAATTATATAGTGGTTAAAGGATTTAATACCGGCTCCTACTGATGGGTCGCCAGTAAGCACGAAACGAATGTGCATGAGATTATACTTTCCGTTTATGCTGCCTTTAGTTTATCCTTCTGGTCACAACTGAACTAATTTGTTACTAGGTTCGCAACACCTAATACATACTTGCATATATATTAGTTCTCCGCAACAAACAGTATTTAACGGTTTCGTCATTATTTGGAAACCAAGCATTTTTCAGAATTTTGCGATGACAGGGCTCGAACCCGGGCACGGTCGAGTGGCTCAGTGGTTAGAGTAACAGACTCGGAAGATGATGCACCCAGGTTCTAGTCCCGTTAAATATTTTTAACGCATAAAATAGACAGAAAAACGACACTTAGAAAGCGTTAGTTTTGGAACTAGTCGTCATTACCAGGCAACAATAGTCTGATACGGACATTAGATATGCGTAGCAATTCTTAATTACTACTATAAGCGAATCCTTTATACATGTCGTAATTATTTGTCATTCCAACACTGGGCTCTTTCAATTTGGTGTCATAGTAAGAATTCGCATAGTTCATTTTTGTGATTACCAAACACTATTCACTTATATAGTGTATGAATATTCAGAAAATCGCCATCGTTACCTCTATAGTGCTAATTCATTTAATTTGATCATCCTTTTCTTATTATTACTATTACCCACGCTAGATTTATCATCAATACATTTGTGAAAGTATCACAATTTAGGTTACGTCCACCACAGATGCGTTCTCATTTCTCTGGAACATTTTATACGAAGTTACGATGAAATACATTCAACGGACAAAATGACCGATTGGTGAGTGGCCTTCCATACGAGGGAAGGCTTGTTCGAACTGCCCACACACTTCTGATAGACAGGGTCAGAATGGCGCAGTGAATAAGTACCAGATATCAAAGAGAATGTGCCACTGTTCCAGTCCCGGCCGGGGGAATACTGGCAAGTACAAGGACGACACCAGTCCACTTCAGCATCCTGCCACTGTATGCAATCTTTAATTTGCACTGAAAAAGTGATTGTGCGCGTATGCATAAAATGATATCTAGAATCAATTAAAAACGACTTAATTAGCGATTCCTCTTAACCAATCGAAAAACGCCTAGAACAGTTAATTGCAAACATTTCGAATGGAAAAACAAAATAACACTTTGATAATACGATAACATTTTTCCTCCAAAAAGTAGAACAGTACCGTTTTCTTTTGCAAATGCGGCATTTGTTGATAATGTATAACGAAGTAAGAAAAATAAATGCATGATTAAACAAAAACCAGACAGTTTGCATCTGAAAATTATTGACAAGCAAACCATGTGCTGATAATCATTTGTAAACATAAACAAGACCATTTTGGGATACATCAATTAAAATAAATACGAGGTTCTAGATGGGACACATTTTGCTTGGTTTATAAGCTGTAGCAACTATTTTGCATAATTAATGATAGCACCGACCAACCCAACGAACCAATGTAACTTCACTGAACCATAACGCACGGTGTACTGCGTCTATAACTAGCTCGCATGTGAACACGAAAGATAGACAGCTCGAGAAAAAGTATGCTCAGGCATAAGTGATAGAATGCAATTAACGCAACCAACCTGCGTTTTGACTAACGTAAGATTGGATCGTGAAGACCTAATTTACAGCGCTTCTCCACAGGACTCAATTTCCGCTAGGTTACAGCAGATTTTTGCCCGTTCAGGTTTCCTGCTGTTATTCAAATTACCGCACCGTGTGATCAGGTAAAATTACCTTGAGTGATAGAACCCAGCTTCGACTGCTTGACTGTTTGTTTGATAAAACAGGCTCTAGTCAGAATTTCTCTTAAGGCCTGATACGCAGACTGCTTATGCGGCCTGTTGAGACAATGGGTAAGCTAACTCAATAAGTGCTTCTTAATAAATGTAAATATTGACTCGACGAGTAGTGACCGAAAAAATTAAAGGCTCGGATTTTAGATTATGATGATCACCTATTTGTAACCTAAACAAACACAAACGATGAGTCGTTTAAAAATACCCTTTAGACGATGGTAGCTATATTATCGGTGGAAAAGAAGAGTAAAAGCATAATTTACGAAAGACATCTGCAACAAGGCGAATATGTATGAAAATTTGGGTAGAATACTACCTGTCCTGTGTCGACAGTGCTATCAGATACACTAATTCGTTGAGAACTGGCAGCATTGCGAAATGTATCGCAATTTCTATCATGAACAAAATTTAAAAAAAAACGTTTACTAGACCTTCCGTGATAGACGACTATACCTAAGGAGCATAGCTAATGCCTGTCTAGATCTTTTCTTCGTCTTCTGCTAGCAGAACAGCATCGTCAGTCAATTGAAGGTAAACGTTGGTTATAATTAACGATCTGAAATCACCGATAATCGAAAAACGCATCAGAAGGTCGCTGATACACATAGACGAGCCCAAATAAAGACATATTAAGAAAACAAGTCTGCACAGGACATCTTTAAGCATAGCTTATCAGACAAATCTTGCGCACTGCCGTATTGATAGCTGCCGAGTAGACCAACCAAGCAAATACGAGGCATGATTAGACCGTTCATGCAAAACGAGAGAAACAGAATAAATGAATTTTGTCCACTCATCCAATTCTAGGTCAAAATCCCGTAAGAGTTGCTCGTGACGCAGCACAAATATACCGATTCCACGTTATTAGTGTCATAAAAGTGCGTCCTATTTTGTGATTGGATATTGCAACAACAGTTGTTCTCAATTGCTTTCTCACAGTCAGCTCGTGTAGGTCCAAATCAACTTCCACTCTTCAAAATCGATTCCATTGGCTTGCTTCTTTTGTGACCTGAGTGTTTGACACTCATTTTTCGGCAGAATGTAAATCGCACAAACGGGTATTTTTCATAAATCCCGACAAGACAATGCTACTTTGAATTCATAATTAATATGAGTCAGCATGCTTTTGTATCCGCTGCGTGGGTGAAAACAAATTTTTCGTGCAGCACATGAACCTGAGTACTTGCTCGCCTTAGTTCCAGAGATGTTGTTGCGCAATGGAATTTTTTTTGGTGCCAGTAGATTTTACTAACAGGTGTTTCGGTTAGACATTTAGAAAATAGGCCAAGGTGTGTATACTTTTTATCTTCGTCGTAAAGACCATCCCCTCCTCAACGTGGTACGACGGTGTCAAACATGTTTCGATGGCCGATCGTACATGGGCTAACGGGGCTATGGCGGTGGTGTCACCAGGGCGTGGTGGATTTCCGACCGGCAATCGGATCTCCTATAAAATACCACATGAGCCCGACGACGGCACCATGACGCGGCGTGTGTTCCCCGCCACAAAAGGGGACAACAGCCACAGGATTACATGGACTCCTGGACAGTACCCCGTACTTCCGAATGGCGAATGAGCTCTCAACAGCCACCGGCAACCATGCAACTTACTGCTGCCTTGCAGACTGCGCTTGGATGTGCAAAGGCTAGAGGTGCGTCCTCGATCAAAAAGCCGAGTGGTGAGGGGACACCACTTGTATCAAATTCCCAAGAAACTCCATGAAATGGAGCCGGCTTATCCTTTAAAAGGAGTTAGCCGCAGTAAAGTAAAGTAAAGTATTCCCCAGGATGTTGGGCATGCTATTAGCTATAGTTTTACGTGGATCCACAAACACCCAGTTGTCCATAAAGATCTAATGCAGAAGGTATGTGAGTGCCAACCTACAGCGGAATAACAAGCGTATTAGGGAGTTAAAGAGACTATTATCAGATTGTATGATGGAATCAACACTCGTATGGGATACTGTAAATCAGCACCGTCTATATTTATCATTCTGCGTTTTTGCGACAACATGTCACTTTCCCAATATCGTATAATCAACTTTCAATCATAAAAAACCCAAATTATAGTCTCAGTACTGAGGTTTTAACCGGCCTTGTGTTTTCTTTTGCTATATTGTTCACGGTTGTCTGATCTATTACCTAAACTGGCTCCCACATGATTAGATAGAAGAAAAAATTGTTGACAATATTCATATACGCATTGATAATTATAATTAGACCATTGTATATAGTCAATTGCACAACGCAAAATCTACAGCCAATTCCACAAACTGACGCGTTTCGACCGTCCATGACTCTCATCAGAGCACGACCCCAAACTGACTAATATGATGAAATCGCGTAGCATGTGTAAGATATGGAAAATCACTTCTAGTAGTCATGTAAACATTGTACTAGACCGGAAATATCAGCTACCCAATTGTTATTATTATTATGCAATTTGGAGCTTAGCATTTTGGCAGCTTGCGATACAAGCAAATCAGATTTACGATTAAACATGCATTGCTAGCACGGGCGGTGATAGCACGCTTCCATTGCAATGGCAATTACAGCCTGGTCCTATTCTATCATATTCAATTGTGTTAATTTTAATTATTTGTCTTTCCTACGCAAGTCTGGCACTAGCTCAGTTTTACTGGGCCATTCGGCTGTAGCCATACTTAAAACGTTAACGAGATAGCGAATGTGACTGAGCATGATATACTTCTTTAATAAAGAATGCCGATGTCAGGTTTGCTTATAAATCGTTTCTAAACTATTTTGGCTGTTTCTCAGACAAAAGTTATCAGATGCGAGTAAGCGTCTTAGATGTTGAACTATAAAACGCTAACGTAAATGATGCTTGATATACTCTATATTCGCGTTACATGCCGAAATTAAGAAAATGAAAACCTAACTTGAACAATTGTATTATTGAGGTACAAATTTTAGCGCAGCCTTTTGAAATCTGAATTGAAAATACATTGTGTGTTGACGCATAAACTTATTATAAGACAGGTAAACAAAGTACAATGCAGAGAGGCCATTTTCGTTTCGCTAGAACTTAATTGGCACTTAATATGGCCAATTTTGAAATCAAGACGGGTAAATTTGGATTAGAGACAACAACAATAACAGGTTATGGGCTATAAACGCACTGAGGCACACACACACACACACACACACACACGCAAACATTTTGTATTCAAAATGGTGAATTGTTTGTGCGTTTGTGCGTTTGTCCGTGCCTTCACATCCGCGTTTCTCACTTCCTGTTTATTGTTGTATAACGTACAAAATTAATACAACTTAGGCCCCCTTGCCCTCAAAAATTGATTATAAATAGTGCCAATTGGTCTCTTGCTAAACAAAAATTGCCATTTTGAACAGTTTTTTGTTTACATGTTTTCTAATTAATGATAAATTTTAAAATTCACCCCATCACACATAACCAGTTCTAAAAGAGCTGAAAATCTATGAATATGTCAGCTTCTTCAAAATTTTCATCGGGAAGTAGCAGAATTGATTGGTCGACAGATAATCTTGTAGAACACAATTAGATTTCAAAAGTGTAAATTTCATAAAGAATGACAGAATAACAATTGCTACTATACACAAGGTGTCCTGGACAAAATATCAATCATCTGATACTAACGACAAAACCAACAATAATAATAACATCAGCATTAAAAGAATAATTATAATTATTACTATTATTATGAAAAGAAGAATAATATCAGTAACAATTAATATAACACTAACACTAATAACAATGACGATAATAAAAATAAGAGTAGCAAGAACAATAACAAAACCAATAATAATAATAATAATAATAATAATAATAATAATAATAATAGAAAGAACAATAAAAAACAAAAAATAATTATTATCCTAATAATAATAATAATAATAATGGTAGAGGCAGTAGCAGTAATTTTTAAATTTATCTCTTGTAGTAGTAGTAGTAGTAGTAGTAGTAGTAATAATAATAATAATAATAATAATAGTAGTAGTAGTAAAAATAATAATAAAATAAGAATTAAGATATAAGTAATAAAATTCTACCAAAAGGTTGTGAGCACCTTCAGTTTCCTAAGCATTGCAACAGTGATTATTTAATCGTACTACAAGATTAATATCAGAACTCATATTTCTTATGAATTAGAAAATATATACAGTGTCATGGATTCAACAAAGCCGCTGAAGCTAGTTGCCTCTTAGTATATAGAGGAATATTTACTATAATCTAGGTTACGAACTTGATATAACAACCTGACTCTTGAAGTACTTACATATTGTCAGAATAAGTTAAGAATTGTATACTGTAAAAAAACAAATCATCCAGTAGACCTGTTTCGTCCTTATTGAAAACTCATCAGGTACTGGCTGGAATTTGTCGTCAGTCATTGCTGACGTCAAATCACCATCCATCAAAATGGCTAACAAGGCTGATTTTGGCCTCAAATAAGCAAAGAAAGCTGTTTATTTGTCGAGAGACGAGCTTTAGACAGCCAACAGCTATCCTCACTAAATGGCCATTCAGTATGACGGACAACTAAACTATGACCAACCTCGATCTGTGCCTACGGAACACTGATAATTGGTGTCAACGAATTCGCATACCTGGATTTCCTGATGAAGCCCGATGAATCAGTTTCTTTTGTGATTTTTAGACGTGTTGCTTTTGAAAAATTGTGCCAACCTTTCAAGAAGCATTTTCATACGCACTCAATCCATGTTTATCAAATTAAGTATATTTTCGATTCTTTTTGGCGTCTTGACACTTGAACGATGAATGATGATGGTGAGGGGACACCACTTGTACCAAATTCCCAAGAAACTCCATGAAATGTGGAGCCGGCTTATCCTCCAAAAGGAGTCAGCCGAAGTAAAGT